>CM045929.1:15704251-15795891 GCA_025177825.1 Aechmea fasciata | reverse complement strand
TAGGTTTAATGAGAAAAAGTACTGTTTCTAAAGTTATACTGTTAGGGCGCAACTGAGTAGTCTAATGTTGTTCCGGTTTTGGTTCTTGTGAACTTAGACAACGATACGTTGCCAATATACACTCTCAGGGCATAATAGAACAATATAATTGGGTTTTACTCTTTGTTAGGTGGAATGAGAAAAAGTACTGTTTCCAAAGTTATCTTTTTGTTAGGCGCAATGTTGTTCCGGTTTGGTTCTTGTGAACGTAGACAACGATACGTTGCCAATATACACTCTCGGGGCATAATAGAACAATATAATTGGGTTTCACTCTTTGTTCGGTGGAATGAGAAAAATCTTGTTTCCAAAGTTATTACGTTAGGGCGCAGCGAGTAGTGTAATGTTGTTCGGTTTGTTCTTGTGGACGTAGACAACGATACGTTGCCAATATACACTCTCGGGGCATAATAGAACTATATAATTAGGTTTCACTCTTTGTTCGGTTGAATGAGAAAAATCTTTTCTAAAGTTATACTGTTAGGGCGCAAATGAGTAGTCTAATGTTGTTCCGGTTTTGGTTCTTGTGAACGTAGACAACGATACGTTGACAATATACACTCCTGGAGCAGAATAGAACAATATAATTGGGTTTTACTCTTTGTTCGGTGGAATGAGAAAAAGTACTGTTTCCAAAGTTATACTGTTAGGGCGCAACTGAGTAGTCTTATGTTGTTAGGTTTTGGTTCTTGTGAACGTAGACAACGATACGTTGCCAATATACACTCTCGGGGCAAAATAGAACTATATAATTAGGTTTCACTCTTTGTTCGGTTGAATGAGAAAAATCTTGTTTCTAAAGTTATCTTTGTTAGGCGCAAGCGAGTAGTCTAATGTTGTTCGGTTTTGGTTCTTGTGAACTTAGACAACGATACGTTGCCAATATACACTCTCGGGGCATAATAGAACAATATAATTAGGTTTCACTCTTTGTTCGGTTGAATGAGAAAAATCTTGTTTCTAAAGTTATCTTTGTTAGGGCGCAAGTGAGTAGTCTTATGTTGTTCCGGTTTTGGTTCTTGTGAACGTAGACAACGATACGTTGCCAATATACACTCTCGGGGCAAAATAGAACTATATAATTAGGTTTCACTCTTTGTTCGGTTGAAAGAGAAAAAGTTCCTGTTTCTAAAGTTATACTGTTAGGGCGCAACTGAGTAGTCTAATGTTGTTCCGGTTTTGGTTCTTTTGAACTTAGACAACGATACGTTGCCAATATACACTCTCAGGGCATAATAGAACAATATAATTAGGTTTCACTCTTTGTTCGGTTGAATGAGAAAAAGTACTGTTTCTAAAGTTATCTTTGTTAGAGCGCAAGCGAGTAGTCTTGCGCAGCGAGTAGTCTTATGTTGTTCCGGTTTTGGTTCTTGTGAACGTAGACAACGATACGTTGCCAATATACACTCTCGGGGCATAATAGAACTATATAATTAGGTTTCACTCTTTGTTCGGTTTAATGAGAAAAAGTACTATTTCTAAAGTTATACTGTTAGGGCGCAACTGAGTAGTCTAATGTTGTTCGGTTTTGGTTCTTGTGAACGTAGAAAACGAAACGTTGACAATATACACTCGGGGCATAATAGAACAATATAATTGAGTTTTACTCTTTGTTCGGTGGAATGAGAAAAATCTTGTTTCCAAAGTTATCTTGTTAGGCGCAAGTGTGGTCTTATGTTGTTCCGGTTTTGGTTCTTGTGAACGTAGACAACGTTACGTTGCCAATATACACTCTCGGGGCATAATAGAACTATATAATTAGGTTTCACTCTTTGTTCGGTGGAATGAGAAAAAGTACTGTTTCCAAAGTTATCTTTGTTAGGCGCAAGTGAGTAGTCTAATGTTGTTCCGGTTTTGGTTCTTGTGAACGTAGACAACGATACGTTGCCAATATACACTCTCGGGGCATAATAGAACAATATAATTGAGTTTTACTCTTTGTTCGGTGGAATGAGAAAAAGTACTGTTTCCAAAGTTATACTGTTAGGGCGCAAATGAGTAGTCTAATGTTGTTCCGGTTTTGGTTCTTGTGAACGTAGACAACGATACGTTGACAATATACACTCCTGGGGCAGAATAGAACAATATAATTGGGTTTTACTCTTTGTTCGGTGGAATGAGAAAAATCTTGTTTCCAAAGTAATCTGTTAGGCGCAGCGAGTAGTCTTATGTTGTTCGGTTTTGGTTCTTGTGAACGTAGACAACGATACGTTGCCAATATACACTCTCGGGGCAAAATAGAACTATATAATTAGGTTTCACTCTTTGTTCGGTTGAATGAGAAAAAGTACTGTTTCTAAAGTTATACTGTTAGGGCGCAACTGAGTAGTCTAATGTTGTTCCGGTTTTGGTTCTTTTGAACTTAGACAACGATACGTTGCCAATATACACTCTCAGGGCATAATAGAACAATATAATTAGGTTTCACTCTTTGTTCGGTGGAATGAGAAAAATCTTGTTTCTAAAGTTATCTTTGTTAGAGCGCAAGCGAGTAGTCTTGCGCAGTAGTCTAATGTTGTTCCGGTTTTGGTTCTTGTGAACGTAGACAACGATACGTTGCCAATATACACTCTCGGG
This sequence comes from Aechmea fasciata, assembly GCA_025177825.1. NCBI lineage: Eukaryota > Viridiplantae > Streptophyta > Magnoliopsida > Poales > Bromeliaceae > Aechmea > Aechmea fasciata. The sequence goes on along the minus strand of CM045929.1, from coordinate 15,793,275 downwards.
GCATAATAGAACTATATAATTAGGTTTCACTCTTTGTTCGGTTTAATGAGAAAAAGTACTGTTTCTAAAGTTATACTGTTAGGACGCAACTGAGTAGTCTAATGTTGTTCCGGTTTTGGTTCTTGTGAACGTAGACAACGATATGTTTCCATTATACACTCGGGGCATAATAGAACAATATAATTGGGTTTTACTCTTTGTTCGGTGGAATGAGAAAAATCTTTGTTTCCAAAGTTATCTTGTTAGGCGCAGTGAGTAGTCTAATGTTGTTCGGTTTTGGTTCTTGTGAACGTAGACAACGATACGTTGCCAATATACACTCTCGGGGCATAATAGAACAATATAATTGGGTTTTACTCTTTGTTCGGTGGAATGAGAAAAATCTTTATTTCCAAAGTTATTACGTTAGGCGCAACTGAGTAGTCTAATGTTGTTCCGATTTTGGTTCTTGTGAACGTAGACAACGATACGTTGCCAATATACACTCTCGGGGCATAATAGAACTATATAATTAGGTTTCACTCTTTGTTCGATTGAATGAGAAAAAGTACTGTTTCTAAAGTTATACTGTTAGGGCGCAAATGAGTAGTCTAATGTTGTTCCGGTTTTGGTTCTTGTGAACGTAGACAACGATACGTTGACAATATACACTCCTGGAGCAGAATCGAACAATATAATTGGGTTTTACTCTTTGTTCGGTGGAATGAGAAAAAGTACTGTTTCCAAAGTTATACTGTTAGGGCGCAACTGAGTAGTCTTATGTTGTTCCGGTTTTGGTTCTTGTGAACGTAGACAACGATACGTTGCCAATATACACTCTCGGGGCAAAATAGAACTATATAATTAGGTTTCACTCTTTGTTCGGTTGAATGAGAAAAAGTACTGTTTCTAAAGTTATACTGTTAGGGCGCAACTGAGTAGTCTAATGTTGTTCGGTTTTGGTTCTTGTGAACGTAGACAATGATACGTTGCCAATATACACTCTCGGGGCATAATAGAACAATATAATTGGGTTTTACTCTTTGTTCGGTTGAATGAGAAAAATCTTGTTTCTAAAGTTATACTTTTAGGGCGCAACTGAGTAGTCTAATGTTGTTCCGGTTTTGGTTCTTGTGAACGTAGACAACGATACGTTGCCAATATACACTCTCGGGGCATAATGGAACTATATAATTAGGTTTCACTCCTTGTTCGGTTTAATGAGAAAAAGTACTATTTCTAAAGTTATACTGTTAGGGCGCAACTGAGTAGTCTAATGTTGTTCCGGTTTTGGTTCTTGTGAACGTAGACAACGATACGTTGCCAATATACACTCTCCGGGCATAATAGAACAATATAATTGGGTTTTACTCTTTGTTCGGTGGAATGAGAAAAATCTTTGTTTCCAAAGTTATTGTTAGGCGCAAGTAGTGTAATGTTGTTCGGTTTTTGTTCTTGTGGACGTAGACAACGATACGTTGCCAATATACACTCTCGGGGCATAATAGAACTATATAATTAGGTTTCACTCTTTGTTCGGTTGAATGAGAAAAATCTTGTTTCTAAAGTTATACTGTTAGGGCGCAAATGAGTAGTCTAATGTTGTTCCGGTTTTGGTTCTTGTGAACGTAGACAACGATACGTTGACAATATACACTCCCGGGGCAGAATAGAACAATATAATTGGGTTTTACTCTTTGTTCGGTGGAATGAGAAAAATCTTGTTTCCAAAGTTATCTTGTTAGGCGCAATGAGTAGTCTAATGTTGTTCGGTTTTGGTTCTTGTGAACTTAGACAACGATACGTTGCCAATATACACTCTCGGGGCATAATAGAACAATATAATTAGGTTTCACTCTTTGTTCGGTTGAATGAAAAAATCTTGTTTCTAAAGTTATCTTTGTTAGCGCAGTGAGTAGTCTTATGTTGTTCCGGTTTTGGTTCTTATGAACGTAGACAACGATACGTTGCCAATATACACTCTCGGGGCATAATAGAACTATATAATTAGGTTTCACTCCTTGTTCGGTTGAATGAGAAAAAGTACTGTTTCTAAAGTTATCTTGTCGGGCGCAAGATTAGTCTAATGTTGTTCCGGTTTTGGTTCTTGTGAACGTAGACAACGATACGTTGCCAATATACACTCTCGGGCATAATAGAACAATATAATTGGGTTTTACTCTTTGTTCGGTGGAATGAGAAAAATCATCTCCAAAGTTATTCGTTATAGGCGCAGGTAATGTTGTTAGGTTTTGGTTCTTGTGGACGTAGACAACGATACGTTGCCAATATACACTCTCGGGGCATAATAGAACTATATAATTAGGTTTCACTCTTTGTTCGGTTGAATGAGAAAAAGTACTGTTTCTAAAGTTATACTGTTAGGGCGCAACTGAGTAGTCTAATGTTGTTCCGGTTTTGGTTCTTGTGAACGTAGAAAACGATACGTTGCCAATATACACTCTCGGGGCATAATAGAACAATATAATTGGGTTTTACTCTTTGTTCGGTGGAATGAGAAAAATCTTGTTTCCAAAGTTATCTTTGTTAGGCGCAAGCGAGTAGTCTTATGTTGTTCGGTTTTGGTTCTTGTGAACGTAGACAACGATACGTTGCCAATATACACTCTCGGGGGCAAAATAGAACTATATAATTAGGTTTCACTCTTTGTTCGGTTGAATGAGAAAAAATCTTGTTTCTAAAGTTATCTTGTTAGGCGCAAGCTGAGTAGTCTAATGTTGTTAGGTTTTGGTTCTTGTGAACTTAGACAACGATACGTTGCCAATATACACTCTCGGGGCATAATAGAACAATATAATTAGGTTTCACTCTTTGTTCGGTTGAATGAGAAAAATCTTGTTTCTAAAGTTATCTTTGTTAGAGCGCAACTGATTAGTCTAATGTTGTTGCGGTTTTGGTTCTTATGAACGTAGACAACGATACGTTGCCAATATACACTCTCGGGGCATAATAGAACTATATAATTAGGTTTCACTCCTTGTTCGGTTGAATGAGAAAAAGTACTGTTTCTAAAGTTATTCTGTTAGGGCTCAACTGAGTAGTGTAATGTTGTTCCGGTTTTGGTTCTTGTGAACGTAGACAACGATATGTTGCCAATATACACTCTCGGGGCATAATAGAACAATATAATTGGGTTTCACTCTTTGTTCGGTGGAATGAGAAAAATCTTGTTTCCAAAGTTATTACGTTAGGCGCAAGCGAGTAGTGTAATGTTGTTAGGTTTTGTTCTTGTGGACGTAGACAACGATACGTTGCCAATATACACTCTCGGGGCATAATAGAACTATATAATTAGGTTTCACTCTTTGTTCAGTTGAATGAGAAAAAGTACTGTTTCTAAAGTTATACTGTTAGGGCGCAAATGAGTAGTCTAATGTTGTTCCGGTTTTGGTTCTTGTGAACGTAGACAACGATACGTTGACAATATACACTCCTGGAGCAGAATAGAACAATATAATTGGGTTTTACTCTTTGTTCGGTGGAATGAGAAAAAGTACTGTTTCCAAAGTTATCTTGTTAGGCGCAATGAGTAGTCTTATGTTGTTCGGTTTTGGTTCTTGTGAACGTAGACAACGATACGTTGCCAATATACACTCTCGGGGCAAAATAGAACTATATAATTAGGTTTCACTCTTTGTTCGGTTGAATGAGAAAAATCTTGTTTCTAAAGTTATCTTTGTTAGGCGCAAGAGTAGTCTAATGTTGTTCGGTTTTGGTTCTTGTGAACTTAGACAACGATACGTTGCCAATATACACTCTCGGGGCATAATAGAACAATATAATTAGGTTTCACTCTTTGTTCGGTTGAATGAGAAAAATCTTGTTTCTAAAGTTATCCTGTTAGCGCGCAACTGAGTAGTCTTATGTTGTTCCGGTTTTGGTTCTTGTGAACGTAGACAACGATACGTTGCCAATATACACTCTCGGGGCATAATAGAACTATATAATTAGGTTTCACTCCTTGTTCGGTTTAATGAGAAAAAGTACTATTTCTAAAGTTATACTGTTAGGGCGCAACTGAGTAGTCTAATGTTGTTCCGGTTTTGGTTCTTGTGAACGTAGACAACGATACGTTGCCAATATACACTCTCGGGCATAATAGAACAATATAATTGGGTTTTACTCTTTGTTCGGTGGAATGAGAAAAATCTTGTTTCCAAAGTTATTACATTGAGGCGCAAGTGAGTATTGTAATGTTGTTCGGTTTTGTTCTTGTGGACGTAGACAACGATACGTTGCCAATATACACTCTCGGGGCATAATAGAACTATATAATTAGGTTTCACTCTTTGTTCGGTTGAATGAGAAAAAGTACTGTTTCTAAAGTTATACTGTTAGGGCGCAACTGAGTTGTCTAATGTTGTTCCGGTTTTGGTTCTTGTGAACGTAGACAACGAGACGTTGCAAATAGACCGTCTCGGGGCATAATAGAAGAATATAATTGGGTTTTACTCTTTGTTCGGTGTAATGAGAAAAAGTACTGTTTCTAAAGTTATACTGTTAGGGCGCAACTGAGTAGTCTAATGTTGTTCCGGTTTTGGTTCTTGTGAACGTAGACAACGATACGTTGCCAATACACACTCTCGGGGCAAAGTAGAACTATATAATTAGGTTTCACTCTTTGTTCGGTTGAATGAGAAAAATCTTGTTTCTAAAGTTATCTTTGTTAGGCGCAAGAGTAGTCTAATGTTGTTCGGTTTTGGTTCTTGTGAACTTAGACAACGATACGTTGCCAATATACACTCTCGGGCATAATAGAACAATATAATTAGGTTTCACTCTTTGTTCGGTTGAATGAGAAAAAGTATTGTTTCTAAAGTTATCTTTGTTAGGCGCAAGTGAGTAGTCTTATGTTGTTCCGGTTTTGGTTCTTGTGAACGTAGACAACGATACGTTGCCAATATACACTCTCGGGGCATAATAAAACTATATAATTAGGTTTCACTCTTTGTTCGGTTGAATGAGAAAAAGTACTGTTTCTAAAGTTATACTGTTAGGGCGCAACTGAGTAGTCTAATGTTGTTCAGGTTTTGGTTCTTGTGAAATTAGACAACGATATGTTACTAATATACCCTCTCGGGGCATAATAGAACAATATAATTAGGTTTCACTCTTTGTTCGGTGGAATGAGAAAAATCTTGTTTCTAAAGTTATCTTTGTTAGGCGCAAGTAGTCTTATGTTTTTCCGGTTTTGGTTCTTGTGAACGTAGACAACGATACGTTGCCAATATACACTCTCGGGGCATAATAAAACTATATAATTAGGTTTCACTCTTTGTTCGGTTGAATGAGAAAAGGTTCTGTTTCTAAAGTTATACTGTTAGGGCGCAACTGAGTAGTCTAATGTTGTTCCGGTTTTGGTTCTTGTGAACGTAGACAACGATACGTTGCCAATATACATTCTCGGGGCATAATAGAACAATATAATTGGGTTTTACTCTTTGTTCGGTGGAATGAGAAAAATCTTGTTTCCAAAGTTATTACTGTTAGGCGCAGTAGTGTAATGTTGTTCCGGTTTTGGTTCTTGTGAACGTAAACGACGATACGTTGCCAATATACACTCTCGGGGCATAATAGAACTATATAATTAGGTTTCACTCTTTGTTCGGTTGAATGAGAAAAATCTTGTTTCTAAAGTTATCTTTGTTAGGCGCAATGAGTAGTCTAATGTTGTTCGGTTTTGGTTCTTGTGAACGTAGACAACGATACGTTGCCAATATACACTCCGGGCATAATATAACAATATAATTGAGTTTTACTCTTTGTTCGGTGTAAGGAGAAAAATCTTGTTTCCAAAGTTATCTTTGTTAGGCGCAAATGAGTAGTCTAATGTTGTTCGGTTTTGGTTCTTGTGAACGTAGACAACGATACGTTGACAATACACACTCTGAAATAGAACAATATAATTGGGTTTTACTCTTTGTTCGGTGGAATGAGAAAAATCTTGTTTCCAAAGTTTTTCTTGTTTGGCGGAACTGAGTAGTCTTATGTTGTTCCGGTTTTGGTTCTTGTGAACGTAGACAACGATACGTTGCCAATATACACTCTCGGGGCAAAATAGAACTATATAATTAGGTTTCACTCTTTGTTCGGTTGAATGAGAAAAATCTTGTTTCTAAAGTTATCTTGTTAGGCGCAATGAGTAGTCTAATGTTGTTCCGGTTTTGGTTCTTGTGAACTTAGACAACGTTGCCAATATACACTCTCGGGGCATAATAGAACAATATAATTAGGTTTCACTCTTTGTTCGGTTGAATGAGAAAAATCTTTGTTTCAAAATTTATCTTTGTTAGAGCGCAACCGAGTAGTCTTATGTTGTTAGGTTTTGGTTCTTGTGAACGTAGACAACGATACGTTGCCAATATACACTCTCGGGGCATAATAGAACTATATAATTAGGTTTCACTCTTTGTTCGGTTTAATGAGAAAAAGTACTATTTCTAAAGTTATACTGTTAGGGCGCAACTGAGTAGTCTAATGTTGTTCCGGTTTTGGTTCTTGTGAACGTAGACAACGATACGTTGCCAATTTACACTCTCGGGGCATAATAGAACAATATAATTGGGTTTTACTCTTTGTTCGGTGGAATGAGAAAAAGTACTGTTTCCAAAGTTATACTGTTAGGCGCAGAGTATTGTAATCTTTGTTCCGGTTTTTGTTCTTGTGGACGTAGACAACGATACGTTGCCAATATACACTCTCGGGGCATAATAGAACTATATAATTAGGTTTCACTCTTTGTTCGGTTGAATGAGAAAAAGTACTGTTTCTAAAGTTATACTGTTAGGGCGCAACTGAGTAGTCTAATGTTGTTCCGGTTTTGGTTCTTGTGAACGTAGACAACGGTACGTTGCCAATATACACTCTCGGGGCATAATAGAACAATATAATTGGGTTTCACTCTTTGTTCGGTGGAATGAGAAAAAGTACTGTTTCTAAAGTTATACTGTTAGGGCGCAACTGAGTAGTCTAATGTTGTTCCGGTTTTGGTTCTTGTGAACGTAGACAACGATACGTTGCCAATATACACTCTCGGGGCAAAATAGAACTATATAATTAGGTTTCACTCTTTGTTCGGTTGAATGAGAAAAAGTACTGTTTCTAAAGTTATACTGTTAGGGCGCAACTGAGTAGTCTTATGTTGTTCCGATTTTGGTTCTTGTGAACGTAGACAACGATATGTTGCCAATATACACTCTCGGGGCATAATAAAACTATATAATTAGGTTTCACTCTTTGTTCGGTTGAATGAGAAAAAGTTCTGTTTCTAAAGTTATACTGTTAGGGCGCAACTGAGTAGTCTAATGTTGTTCCGGTTTTGGTTCTTGTGAAATTAGACAACGATACGTTGCCAATATACACTCTCGGGGCAAAATAGAACTATATAATTAGGTTTCACTCTTTGTTCGGTTGAATGGGAAAAAGTACTGTTTCTAAAGTTATACTGTTAGGGCGCAACTGAGTAGTCTTATGTTGTTCCGGTTTTGGTTCTTGTGAACGTAGACAACGATACGTTGCCAATATACACTCTCGGGGCATAATAAAACTATATAATTAGGTTTCACTCTTTGTTCGGTTGAATGAGAAAAGGTTCTGTTTCTAAAGTTATACTGTTAGGGCGCAACTGAGTAGTCTAATGTTGTTCCGGTTTTGGTTCTTGTGAACGTAGACAACGATACGTTGCCAATATACATTCTCGGGGCATAATAGAACAATATAATTGGGTTTTACTCTTTGTTCGGTGGAATGAGAAAAAAATCTTGTTTCCAAAGTTATTACATTAGGCGCAAGAGTAGTGTAATGTTGTTCGGTTTTGGTTCTTGTGAACGTAGACAACGATACGTTGCCAATATACACTCTCGGGGCAATAGAACTATATAATTAGGTGTCACTCTCTGTTCGGTGGAATGAGAAAAAGTACTGTTTCTAAAGTTATACTGTTAGGGCGCAACTGAGTAGTCTAATGTTGTTCCGGTTTTGGTTCTTGTGAACGTAGACAACGATACGTTGCCAATATACACTCTAGGGGCATAATAGAACAATATAATTGAGTTTTACTCTTTGTTCGGTGGAATGAGAAAAATCTTGTTTCCAAAGTTATCTTTGTTAGGCGCAAGCGAGGTCTTATGTTGTTCCGGTTTTGGTTCTTGTGAACGTAGACAACGATACGTTGCCAATATACACTCTCGGGGCATAATAGAACTATATAATTAGGTTTCACTCTTTGTTCGGTGGAATGAGAAAAAGTACTGTTTCCAAAGTTATCTTTGTTAGGCGCAAGCGAGTAGTCTTATGTTGTTCGGTTTTGGTTCTTGTGAACGTAGACAACGATACGTTGCCAATATACACTCCCGGGGCATAATAGAACAATATAATTGAGTTTTACTCTTTGTTCGGTGGAATGAGAAAAAGTACTGTTTCCAAAGTTATACTGTTAGGGCGCAAATGAGTAGTCTAATGTTGTTCCGGTTTTGGTTCTTGTGAACGTAGACAACGATACGTTGACAATACACACTCCTGGGGCAGAATAGAACAATATAATTGGGTTTTACTCTTTGTTCGGTGGAATGAGAAAAAGTACTGTTTCCAAAGTTATACTGTTAGGGCGCAACTGAGTAGTCTAATGTTGTTCCGGTTTTGGTTCTTGTGAACTTAGACAACGATACGTTGCCAATATACACTCTCGGGGCATAATAGAACAATATAATTAGGTTTCACTCTTTGTTCGGTTGAATGAGAAAAATCTTTGTTTCTAAAGTTATCTTTGTTAGAGAGCAAGAGTAGTCTTATGTTGTTCGGTTTTGGTTCTTGTGAACTTAGACAACGATACGTTGCCAATATACACTCTCGGGGCATAATAGAACAATATAATTGGGTTTTACTCTTTGTTCGGTTGAATGAGAAAAATCTTGTTTCCAAAGTTATTCATTAGGGCGCAACTGAGTATTGTAATGTTGTTCCGGTTTTTGTTCTTGTGGACGTAGACAACGATACGTTGCCAATATACACTCTCGGGGCATAATAGAACTATATAATTAGGTTTCACTCTTTGTTCGGTTGAATGAGAAAAAGTACTGTTTCTAAAGTTATACTATTAGGGCGCAAATGAGTAGTCTAATGTTGTTCCGGTTTTGGTTCTTGTGAACGTAGACAACGATACGTTGCCAATATACACTCCCGGGGCATAATAGAACAATATAATTGGGTTTTACTCTTTGTTCGGTGGAATGAGAAAAATCTTGTTTCCAAAGTTATCTTGTTAGGGCGCAATGAGTAGTCTTATGTTGTTCGGTTTTGGTTCTTGTGAACGTAGACAACGATACGTTGCCAATATACACTCTCGGGCAAAATAGAACTATATAATTAGGTTTCACTCTTTGTTCGGTGGAATGAGAAAAATCTTGTTTCTAAAGTTATCTTTGTTAGCGCGCAACTGAGTAGTCTTATGTTGTTCCGGTTTTGGTTCTTGTGAACGTAGACAACGATACGTTGCCAATATACACTCTCGGGGCATAATAAAACTATATAATTAGGTTTCACTCTTTGTTCGGTTGAATGAGAAAAAGTACTGTTTCTAAAGTTATCTTTGTTAGGCGCAAGCCGAGTTGTCTAATGTTGTTAGGTTTTGGTTCTTGTGAACTTAGACAACGATACGTTGCCAATATACACTCTCGGGCATAATAGAACAATATAATTAGGTTTCACTCTTTGTTCGGTTGAATGAGAAAAATCTTGTTTCTAAAGTTATCTTTGTTAGGCGCAACAGTGAGTAGTCTTATGTTGTTCGGTTTTGTTTCTTGTGAACGTAGACAACGATACGTTGCCAATATACACTCTCGGGGCATAATAGAACAATATAATTGGGTTTTACTCTTTGTTCGGTGGAATGAGAAAAAGTACTGTTTCCAAAGTTTTACTGTTTGGGCGCAAGTGAGTAGTCTAATGTTGTTCCGGTTTTGGTTCTTGTGAACGTAGACAATGATACGTTGCCAATATACACTCTCGGGGCATAATAGAACAATATAATTGGGTTTACCCTTTGTTCGGTGGAATGAGAAAAAGTACTGTTTCCAAAGTTATACTGTTAGGGCGCAACTGAGTAGTCTAATGTTGTTCCGGTTTTGGTTCTTGTGAACTTAGACGACGATACGTTGCCAATATACACTCTCGGGGCATAATAGAACTATAAAATTAGGTTTCACTCTTTGTTCGGTTGAATGAGAAAAAGTACTGTTTCTAAAGTTATACTGTTAGGGCGCAACTGAGTAGTCTAATGTTGTTCCGGTTTTGGTTCTTGTGAACGTAGACAACGATATGTTGCCAATATACACTCTCGGGGCATAATAGAACTATATAATTAGGTTTCACTCTTTGTTCGGTTGAATGAGAAAAATCTTGTTTGAAAGTTATACTTTTAGGCGCAAGTGTAGCCTAATGTTGTTCCGGTTTTGGTTCTTGTGAACTTAGACAACGATACGTTGCCAATATACACTCTCGGGGCATAATAGAACAATATAATTAGGTTTCACTCTTTGTTCGGTTGAATGAGAAAAAGTACTGTTTCTAAAGTTATACTGTTAGGGCGCAACTGAGTAGTCTTATGTTGTTCCGGTTTTGGTTCTTGTGAACGTAGACAACGATACGTTGCCAATATACACTCCCGGGGCATAATAGAACAATATAATTGGGTTTTACTCTTTGTTCGGTGGAATGAGAAAAAGTACTGTTTCCAAAGTTATACTGTTAGGGCGCAACTGAGGTCTTATGTTGTTCCGGTTTTGGTTCTTGTGAACGTAGACAACGATACGTTGCCAATATACACTCTCGGGGCATAATAGAACTATATAATTAGGTTTCACTCTTTGTTCGGTGGAATGAGAAAAAGTACTGTTTCTAAAGTTATACTGTTAGGGCGCAACTGAGTAGTCTTATGTTGTTCCGGTTTTGGTTCTTGTGAACGGAGACAACGATACGTTGCCAATATACACTCCCGGGGCATAATAGAACAATATAATTGAGTTTTACTCTTTGTTCGGTGGAATGAGAAAAAGTACTGTTTCCAAAGTTATACTGTTAGGGCGCAACTGAGTAGTCTAATGTTGTTCCGGTTTTGGTTCTTGTGAACGTAGACAACGATACGTTGCCAATATACACTCCTTGGGCAGAATAGAACAATATAATTGGGTTGGACTCTTTGTTCGGTGGAATGAGAAAAATCTTGTTTCCAAAGTTCTCGTTAGGCGCAAGCGAGTAGTCTAATGTTGTTCGGTTTTGGTTCTTGTGAACTTAGACAACGATACGTTGCCAATATACACTCTCGGGGCATAATAGAACAATATAATTAGGTTTCACTCTTTGTTCGGTTGAATGAGAAAAATCTTGTTTCTAAAGTTATCTTGTTAGAGAACAGCGAGTAGTCTTATGTTGTTCGGTTTTGGTTCTTGTGAACTTAGACAACGATACGTTGCCAATATACACTCTCAGGGCATAATAGAACCATATAATTGGGTTTTACTCTTTGTTCGGTGGAATGAGAAAAAATATTGTTTCTAAAGTTATTACGTTAGGGCGCAGTAGTGTAATGTTGTTCCGGTTTTGGTTCTTGTGAACGTAGACGACGATACGTTGCCAATATACACTCTCGGGGCATAATAGAACTATATAATTAGGTTTCACTCTTTGTTCGGTTGAATGAGAAAAAGTACTGTTTCTAAAGTTATACTGTTAGGGCGCAACTGAGTAGTCTAATGTTGTTAGGTTTTGGTTCTTGTGAACGTAGACAACGATACGTTGCCAATATACACTCGGGGCATAATAGAACAATATAATTGGGTTTTACTCTTTGTTCGGTGGAATGAGAAAAATCTTGTTTCCAAAGTTATCTTTGTTAGGCGCAATGAGTAGTCTTATGTTGTTCGGTTTTGTTTCTTGTGAACGTAGACAACGATACGTTGCCAATATACACTCTCGGGGCAAAATAGAACTATATAATTAGGTTTCACTCTTTGTTCGGTTGAATGAGAAAAAGTACTGTTTCTAAAGTTATACTGTTAGGGCGCAACTGAGTAGTCTAATGTTGTTCCGGTTTTGGTTCTTGTGAACGTAGACAACGATACGTTGCCAATATACACTCTCGGGGCATAATAAAACTATATAATTAGGTTTCACTCTTTGTTCAGTTGAATGAGAAAAAGTACTGTTTCTAAAGTTATCTTTGTTAGGGCGCAAGAGTTGTCTAATGTTGTTCGGTTTTGGTTCTTGTGAACTTAGACAACGATACGTTGCCAATATACACTCTCGGGCATAATAGAACAATATAATTAGGTTTCACTCTTTGTTCGGTTGAATGAGAAAAATCTTGTTTCTAAAGTTATCGTTAGGCGCAAGCGAGTAGTCTAATGTTGTTCCGGTTTTGGTTCTTGTGAACGTAGACAACGATACGTTGCCAATATACACTCTCGGGGCATAATAAAACTATATAATTAGGTTTCACTCTTTGTTCGGTTGAATGAGAAAAGGTACTGTTTCTAAAGTTATACTGTTAGGGCGCAACTGAGTAGTCTAATGTTGTTCGGTTTTGGTTCTTGTGAACGTAGACAACGATACGTTGCCAATATACACTCTCGGGGCATAATAGAACAATATAATTGGGTTTTACTCTTTGTTCGGTGGAATGAGAAAAATCTTGTTTCCAAAGTTATTATTAGGCGCAGGGTGTGTTGTTCGGTTTTGGTTCTTGTGAACGTAGACGACGATACGTTGCCAATATACACTCTCGGGGCATAATAGAACTATATAATTAGGTTTCACTCTTTGTTCGGTTGAATGAGAAAAATCTTGTTTCTAAAGTTATACTGTTAGGGCGCAACTGAGTAGTCTAATGTTGTTCCGGTTTTGGTTCTTGTGAACGTAGACAACGATACGTTGCCAATATACACTCTCGGGGCATAATAGAACAGTATAATTGGGTTTTACTCTTTGTTCGGTGAAATGAGAAAAAGTACTGTTTCGAAAGTTATACTTTTAGGGCGCAACTGTGTAGCCTAATGTTGTTCCGGTTTTGGTTCTTGTGAACTTAGACAACGATACGTTGCCAATATACACTCTCGGGGCATAATAGAACTATATAATTAGGTTTCACTCTTTGTTCGGTTGAATGTGAAAAATCTTGTTTCTAAAGTTATCTTTGTTAGGGCGCAACTGAGTAGTCTAATGTTGTTCCGGTTTTGGTTCTTGTGAACGTAGACAACGATACGTTGCCAATATACACTCTCGGGGCATAATAGAACTATATAATTAGGTTTCACTCTTTGTTCGGTTGAATGAGAAAAATCTTGTTTCTAAAGTTATATTTTTAGGGCGCAAATGAGTAGTCTAATGTTGTTCCGGTTTTGGTTCTTGTGAACGTAGACAACGATACGTTGCCAATATACGCTCCCGGGGCATAATAGAACAATATAATTGGGTTTTACTCTTTGTTCGGTGGAATGAGAAAAAGTACTGTTTCTAAAGTTATACTGTTAGGGCGCAACTGAGTAGTCTTATGTTGTTCCGGTTTTGGTTCTTGTGAACGTAGACAACGATACGTTGCGAATATACACTCTCGGGGCAAAATAGAACTATTTAATTAGGTTTCACTCTTTGTTCGGTTGAATGAGAAAAAGTACTGTTTCTAAAGTTATACTGTTAGGGCGCAACTGAGTAGTCTAATGTTGTTCCGGTTTTGGTTCTTGTGAACTTAGACAACGATACGTTGCCAATATACACTCTCGGGCATAATAGAACAATATAATTAGGTTTCACTCTTTGTTCGGTTGAATGAGAAAAATCTTGTTTCTAAAGTTATCTTGTTAGGCGCAATGAGTAGTCTTATGTTGTTCCGGTTTTGGTTCTTGTGAACGTAGACAACGATACGTTGCCAATATACACTCTAGGGGCAAAATAGAACTATATAATTAGGTTTCACTCTTTGTTCGGTTGAATGATAAAAAGAACTGTTTCTAAAGTTATCTTTGTTAGGCGCAACTGAGTAGTCTAATGTTGTTCCGGTTTTGGTTCTTGTGAACGTAGACAACGATACGTTGCCAATATACACTCTCGGGGCATAATAGAACAATATAATTGGGTTTTACTCTTTGTTCGGTGGAATGAGAAAAATCTTTGTTTCCAAAGTTATTCGTTAGGGCGCAGTAGTAGTGTAATGTTGTTCCGGTTTTGGTTCTTGTGAACGTATACAACGATACGTTGCCAATATACACTCTCGGGGCATAATAGAACTATATAATTAGGTTTCACTCTTTGTTCAGTTGAATGAGAAAAAGTACTGTTTCTAAAGTTATCTTTGTTAGGGCGCAAGAGTAGTCTAATGTTGTTCGGTTTTGGTTCTTGTGAACGTAGACAACGATACGTTGCCAATATACACTCCGGGGCATAATAGAACAATATAATTGGGTTTTACTCTTTGTTCGGTGGAATGAGAAAAATCTTGTTTCCAAAGTTATCTTGTTAGGCGCAGAGTAGTCTTATGTTGTTCGGTTTTGGTTCTTGTGAACGTAGACAACGATACGTTGCCAATATACACTCTCGGGGCATAATAGAACTATATAAATACGTTTCACGCTTTGTTCGGTTGAATGAGAAAAATCTTGTTTCTAAAGTTATCTTGTTAGGCGCAGTGAGTAGTCTTATGTTGTTCCGGTTTTGGTTCTTGTGAACGTAGACAACGATACGTTGCCAATATACACTCTAGGGGCAAAATAGAACTATATAATTAGGTTTCACTCTTTGTTTGGTTGAATGATAAAAAATCTTTGTTTCTAAAGTTATCTTTGTTAGGGCGCAACTGAGTAGTCTAATGTTGTTCCGGTTTTGGTTCTTGTGAACGTAGACAACGATACGTTGCCAATATACACTCTCGGGGCATAATAGAACAATATAATTGGATTTTACTCTTTGTTCGGTGGAATGAGAAAAATCTTGTTTCCAAAGTTATTACGTTAGGCGCAGCGAGTAGTGTAATGTTGTTAGGTTTTGTTCTTGTGGACGTAGACAACGATACGTTGCCAATATACACTCTCGGGGCATAATAGAACTATATAATTAGGTTTCACTCTTTGTTCGGTTGAATGAGAAAAATCTTTCTAAAGTTATCTTTGTTAGGCGCAAATGAGTAGTCTAATGTTGTTCCGGTTTTGGTTCTTGTGAACGTAGAGAACGATACGTTGCCAATATACACTCTCGGGACATAATAGAACAATATAATTGGGTTTTACTCTTTGTTCGGTGGAATGAGAAAAATCTTGTTTCCAAAGTTATCTTGTTAGGCGCAAGAGTAGTCTAATGTTGTTCCGGTTTTGGTTCTTGTGAACGTAGACAACGATACGTTGCCAATATACACTCTCGGGGCAAAATAGAACTATATAATTAGGTTTCACTCTTTGTTCGGTTGAATGAGAAAAATCTTGTTTCTAAAGTTATCTTTGTTAGGCGCAATGAGTAGTCTAATGTTGTTCGGTTTTGGTTCTTGTGAACTTAGACAACGATACGTTGCCAATATACACTCCCGGGCATAATAGAACAATATAATTAGGTTTCACTCTTTGTTCGGTTGAATGAGAAAAATCTTGTTTCTAAAGTTATCTTTGTTAGGGCGCAAGAGTAGTCTTATGTTGTTCCGGTTTTGGTTCTTGTGAACGTAGACAACGATACGTTGCCAATATACGATCTCGGGGCATAATAGAACTATATAAATAGGTTTCACGCTTTGTTCGGTTGAATGAGAAAAAGTACTGTTTCTAAAGTTATACTGTTAGGGCGCAACTGAGTAGTCTAATGTTGTTCCGGTTTTGGTTCTTGTGAACGTAGACAACGATATGTTGCCAATATACACTCTCGGGGCATAATAGAACAATATAATTGGGTTTCGCTCTTTTTCGGTGAAATGAGAAAAATCTTGTTTCGAAAGTTATCTTGTTAGGGCGCAAGGAGTAGTCTAATGTTGTTCGGTTTGGTTCTTGTGAACTTAGACAACGATACGTTGCCAATATACACTCTCGGGGCATAATAGAACTATATAATTAGGTTTCACTCTTTGTTCGGTTGAATGAGAAAAAGTACTGTTTCTAAAGTTATACTGTTAGGGCGCAACTGAGTAGTCTAATGTTGTTCCGGTTTTGGTTCTTGTGAACGTAGACAACGATACGTTGCAAATATACACTCTCGGGGCATAATAGAACGATATAATTAGGTTTCACTCTTTGTTCGGTTGAATGAGAAAAAGTACTGTTTCTAAAGTTATCTTTGTTAGGGCGCAATCTTGTAATGTTGTTAGGTTTTGTTCTTGTGAACGTAGACAACGATACGTTGCCAATATAAACTCTCGGGGCATAATAGAACTATATAATTAGGTTTCACTCTTTGTTCGGTTGAATGAGAAAAAGTACTGTTTCTAAAGTTATACTGTTAGGGCGCAAATGAGTAGTCTAATGTTGTTCCGGTTTTGGTTCTTGTGAACGTAGACAACGATACGTTGCCAATATACGCTCTCGGGGCATAATAGAACAATATAATTGGGTTTTACTCTTTGTTCGGTGGAATGAGAGAAAAATCTTGTTTCCAAAGTTATCTTGTTAGGCGCAGCGAGTAGTCTTATGTTGTTCGGTTTTGGTTCTTGTGAACGTAGACAACGATACGTTGCCAATATACACTCTCGGGGCAAAATAGAACTATATAATTAGGTTTCACTCTTTGTTCGGTTGAATGAGAAAAATCTTGTTTCTAAAGTTATACGGTTAGGCGCAAGCGAGTAGTCTAATGTTGTTCGGTTTTGGTTCTTGTGAACTTAGACAACGATACGTTGCCAATATACACTCTCGGGGCATAATAGAACAATATAATTAGGTTTCACTCTTTGTTCGGTTGAATGAGAAAACGTCTTGTTTCTAAAGTTATCTTGTTAGGCGCAAGTGAGTAGTCTTATGTTGTTCCGGTTTTGGTTCTTGTGAACGTAGACAACGATACGTTGCCAATATACACTCTCGGGCAAAATAGAACTATATAATTAGGTTTCACTCTTTGTTCGGTTGAATGAGAAAAATCTTGTTTCTAAAGTTATCTTGTTAGGGCGCAACTGAGTAGTCTAATGTTGTTCCGGTTTTGGTTCTTGTGAACGTAGACAACGATACGTTGCCAATATACACTCTCGGGGCATAATAAAACTATATAATTAGGTTTCACTCTTTGTTCGGTTGAATGTGAAAAAGTACTGTTTCTAAAGTTATACTGTTAGGGCGCAACTGAGTAGTCTAATGTTGTTCCGGTTTTGGTTCTTGTGAAATTAGACAACGATACGTTGCCAATATACACTCTCGGGGCATAATAGAACAATATAATTAGGTTTCGCTCCTTGTTCGGTTGAATGAGAAAAATCTTTTCTAAAGTTATCTTTGTTAGGCGCAAGAGTAGTGTTATGTTGTTCTGGTTTTGGTTCTTGTGATCGTAGACAACGATACGTTGCCAATATACACTCTCGGGGCATAATAAAACTATATAATTAGGTTTCACTCTTTGTTCGGTTGAATGAGAAAAAGTACTGTTTCTAAAGTTATACTGTTAGGGCGCAACTGAGTAGTCTAATGTTGTTCCGGTTTTGGTTCTTGTGAACGTAGACAACGATACGTTGCCAATATACATTCTCGGGGCATAATAGAACAATATAATTGGGTTTTACTCTTTGTTCGGTGGAATGAGAAAAAGTACTGTTTTCAAAGTTATTCTGTTAGGGCGCAACTGAGTAGTGTAATGTTGTTCCGGTTTTGGTTCTTGTGAACGTAGACGACGATACGTTGCCAATATACACTCTCGGGGCATAATAGAACTATATAATTAGGTTTCACTCTTTGTTCGGTTGAATGAGAAAAAAATCTTGTTTCTAAAGTTATCTTGTTAGGCGCAAGCGAGTAGTCTAATGTTGTTCGGTATTGGTTCTTGTTAACGTAGACAACGATACGTTGCCAATATACACTCTCGGGGCATAATAGAACAATATAATTGAGTTTTACTCTTTGTTCGGTGGAATGAGAAAAAGTACTGTTTCCAAAGTTATACTGTTAGGGCGCAACTGAGGTCTTATGTTGTTCCGGTTTTGGTTCTTGTGAACGTAGACAACGATACGTTGCCAATATACACTCTCGGGGCATAATAGAACTATATAATTAGGTTTCACTCTTTGTTCGGTGGAATGAGAAAAAGTACTGTTTCTAAAGTTATCTTTGTTAGGCGCAGTGAGTAGTCTAATGTTGTTCCGATTTTGGTTCTTGTGAACGTAGACAACGATACGTTGCCAATATACACTCCCGGGGCATAATAGAACAATATAATTGAGTTTTACTCTTTGTTCGGTGGAATGAGAAAAAGTACTGTTTCCAAAGTTATACTGTTAGGGCGCAAATGAGTAGTCTAATGTTGTTCCGGTTTTGGTTCTTGTGAACGTAGACAACGATACGTTGACAATATACACTCCTGGCGCAGAATAGAACAATATAATTGGGTTTTACTCTTTGTTCGGTGGAATGAGAAAAAGTACTGTTTCCAAAGTTATACTGTTAGGGCGCAACTCAGTAGTCTAATGTTGTTCCGGTTTTGGTTCTTGTGAACTTAGACAACGATACGTTGCCAATATACACTCTCAGGGCATAATAGAACAATATAATTAGGTTTCACTCTTTGTTCGGTTGAATGAGAAAAAGTACTGTTTCTAAAGTTATACTGTTAGGGCGCAACTGAGTAGTCTAATGTTGTTCCGGTTTTGGTTCTTGTGAACTTAGACAACGATACGTTGCCAATATACACTCTCAGGGCATAATAGAACAATATAATTGGGTTTTACTCTTTGTTCGGTGGAATGAGAAAAAGTACTGTTTCCAAAGTTATTCTGTTAGGGCGCAAGTATTGTAATGTTGTTCGGTTTTGTTCTTGTGGACGTAGACAACGATACGTTGCCAATATACCTCGGGGCATAATAGAACTATATAATTAGGTTTCACTCTTTGTTCGGTTGAATGAGAAAAGTACTGTTTCTAAAGTTATACTGTTAGGGCGCAACTGAGTAGTCTAATGTTGTTCCGGTTTTGGTTCTTGTGAACGTAGACAACGATACGTTGCCAATATATACTCTCGGGGCATAATAGAAAAATATAATTGGGTTTTACTCTTTGTTCGGTGGAATGAGAAAAATCTTGTTTCAAAAGTTATCTTGTTAGGCGCAAGTGAGTAGTCTTATGTTGTTCCGGTTTTGGTTCTTGTGAACGTAGACAACGATACGTTGCCAATATACACTCTCGGGGCAAAATAGAACTATTTAATTAGGTTTCACTCTTTGTTCGGTGGAATGAGAAAAAGTACTGTTTCTAAAGTTATACTGTTAGGGCGCAACTGAGTAGTCTTATGTTGTTCCGGTTTTGGTTCTTGTGAACGTAGACAACGATACGTTGCCAATATACACTCTCGGGGCATAATAAAACTATATAATTAGGTTTCACTCTTTGTTCGGTTGAATGAGAAAAAGTTCTGTTTCTAAAGTTATACTGTTAGGGCGCAACTGAGTAGTCTAATGTTGTTCCGGTTTTGGTTCTTGTGAACTTAGACAACGATACGTTGCCAATATACACTCTCAGGGCATAATAGCACAATATAATTAGGTTTCACTCTTTGTTCGGTTGAATGAGAAAAAGTACTGTTTCTAAAGTTATCTTTGTTAGGGCGCAATGAGTAGTCTTATGTTGTTCGGTTTTGGTTCTTGTGAACGTAGACAACGATACGTTGCCAATATACACTCTCGGGGCATAATAAAACTATATAATTAGGTTTCACTCTTTGTTCGGTTGAATGAGAAAAGGTTACATTTCTAAAGTTATCTTTGTTAGGGCGCAAGCGAGTAGTCTAATGTTGTTCCGGTTTTGGTTCTTGTGAACGTAGACAACGATACGTTGCCAATATACACTCTCGGGGCATAATAGAACAATATAATTGGGTTTTACTCTTTGTTCGGTGGAATGAGAAAAATCTTGTTTCCAAAGTTATTACAGGCGGGTAGTGTAATGTTGTTCGGTTTTGGTTCTTGTGAACGTAGACGACGATACGTTGCCAATATACACTCTCGGGCATAATAGAACTATATAATTAGGTTTCACTCTTTGTTCGGTTGAATGAGAAAAATCTTGTTTCTAAAGTTATCTTTGTTAGGCGCAACTGAGTAGTCTAATGTTGTTCCGGTTTTGGTTCTTGTGAACGTAGACAACGATACGTTGCCAATATACACTCTCGGGGCATAATAGAATGATATAATTGGGTTTTACTCTTTGTTCGGTGAAATGAGAAAAATCTTGTTTCGAAAGTTATACTTTTAGGCGCAATGTGTAGCCTAATGTTGTTCGGTTTTGGTTCTTGTGAACTTAGACAACGATACGTTGCCAATATACACTCTCGGGGCCTAATAGAACTATATAATTAGGTTTCACTCTTTGTTCGGTTGAATGAGAAAAAGTACTGTTTCTAAAGTTATACTGTTAGGGCGCAACAGAGTAGTCTAATGTTGTTCCGGTTTTGGTTCTTGTGAACTTAGACAACGATACGTTGCCAATATACACTCTCGGGGCATAATAGAACTATATAATTAGGTTTCACTCTTTGTTCGGTTGAATGAGAAAAATCTTGTTTCTAAAGTTATCTTTGTTAGAAACAGCGAGTAGTCTAATGTTGTTCCGGTGTTGGTTCTTGTGAACTTAGACAACGATACGTTTCCAATATACACTCTCGAGGCGTAATAGAACAAAATAATTGGGTTTTACTCTTTGTTCGGTGGAATGAGAAAAAATCTTTGTTTCCAAAGTTATTATTAGGGCGAGTATTGTAATGTTGTTCGGTTTGTTCTTGTGGACGTAGACAACGATATACACTCTCGGGGCATAATAGAACAATATAATTAGGTTTCACTCTTTGTTCGGTTGAATGAGAAAAAGTACTGTTTCTAAAGTTATACTATTAGGGCGCAACTGAGTAGTCTAATGTTGTTCCGGTTTTGGTTCTTGTGAACGTAGACAACGATACGTTGCCAATATACACTCTCGGGGCATAATAGAACAATATGATTGGGTTTTACTCTTTGTTCGGTTGAATGAGAAAAATCTTGTTTCTAAAGTTATACTGTTAGGGCGCAACTGAGTAGTCTAATGTTGTTCCGGTTTTGGTTCTTGTGAACGTAGACAACGATACGTTGCCAATATACACTCTCGGGGCAGAATAGAACTATATAATTGGGTTTCACTCTTTGTTCGGTGGAATTAGAAAAGAAATCTTGTTTCTAAAGTTATACTGTTAGAGCGCAACTGAGTAGTCTTATGTTGTTCCGGTTTTGGTTCTTGTGAACGTAGACAACGATACGTTGCCAATATACACTCTCGGGGCATAATAAAACTATATAATTAGGTTTCACTCTTTGTTCGGTTGAATGAGAAAAAGTACTGTTTCTAAAGTTATCTTTGTTAGGCGCAAGAGTTGTCTAATGTTGTTCGGTTTTGGTTCTTGTGAACTTAGACAACGATACGTTGCCAATATACACTCTCGGGCATAATAGAACAATATAATTAGGTTTCACTCTTTGTTCGGTTGAATGAGAAAAATCTGTTTCTAAAGTTATCTTTGTTAGGCGCAAGCGAGTAGTCTTATGTTGTTCCGGTTTTGGTTCTTGTGAACGTAGACAACGATACGTTGCCAATATACACTCTCGGGGCATAATAAAACTATATAATTAGGTTTCACTCTTTGTTCGGTTGAATGAGAAAAGGTTAATCATTTCTAAAGTTATCTTGTTAGGGCGCAATGAGTAGTCTAATGTTGTTCCGGTTTTGGTTCTTGTGAACGTAGACAACGATACGTTGCCAATATACACTCTCGGGGCATAATAGAACAATATAATTGGGTTTTACTCTTTGTTCGGTTGGAATGAGAAAAATCTTTTTCTAAAGTTATACTGTTAGGGCGCAACTGAGTAGTCTAATGTTGTTCCGGTTTTGGTTCTTGTGAACGTAGACAACGATACGTTGCCAATATACACTCTCGGGGCATAATAGAACTATATAATTGGGTTTTACTCTTTGTTCGGTTGAATGAGAAAAAGTACTGTTTCTAAAGTTATACTGTTAGGGCGCAACTGAGTAGTGTAATGTTGTTCCGGTTTTGGTTCTTGTGAACGTAGACAACGATATGTTGCCAATATACACTCTCGGGGCATAATAGAACTATATAATTGGGTTTTACTCTTTGTTCGGTGAAATGAGAAAAAGTACTGTTTCGAAAGTTATACTTTTAGGGCGCAACTGTGTAGCCTAATGTTGTTCCGGTTTTGGTTCTTGTGAACTTAGACAACGATACGTTGCCAATATACACTCTCGGGGCATAATAGAACTATATAATTAGGTTTCACTCTTTGTTCGGTTGAATGTGAAAAATCTTGTTTCTAAAGTTATCTTGTTAGGCGCAAAGTAGTCTAATGTTGTTCCGGTTTTGGTTCTTGTGAACTTAGACAACGATACGTTGCCAATATACTCTCTCGGGGCATAATAGAACTATATGATTAGGTTTCACTCTTTGTTCGGTTGAATGAGAAAAAGTACTGTTTCTAAAGTTATACTGTTAGGGCGCAACTGAGTAGTCTAATGTTGTTCCGGTTTTGGTTCTTGTGAACGTAGACAACGATACGTTGCCAATATACACTCTCGGGCATAATAGAACAATATAATTGGGTTTTACTCTTTGTTCGGTTGGAATGAGAAAAAAATCTTGTTTCCTAAAGTTATTGTTAGAAACAATGAGTAGTTGTAATGTTGTTCCGGTTTTGGTTCTTGTGAACGTAGACAACGATACGTTGCCAATATACACTCTCGGGGCATAATAGAACTATATAATTGGGTTTCACTCTTTGTTCGGTTGAATGTGAAAAAGTACTGTTTCTAAAGTTATACTATTAGGGCGCAACTGAGTAGTCTAATGTTGTTCCGGTTTTGGTTCTTGTGAACGTAGACAACGATACGTTGCCAATATACACTCTCGGGGCATAATAGAACAATATAATTGGGTTTTACTCTTTGTTCGGTTGAATGAGAAAAAGTACTGTTTCTAAAGTTATACTATTAGGGCGCAACTGAGTAGTCTAATGTTGTTCCGGTTTTGGTTCTTGTGAACGTAGACAACGATACGTTGCCAATATACACTCTCGGGGCATAATAGAACTATATAATTGGGTTTTACTCTTTGTTCGGTGCAATGAGAAAAAGTACTGTTTCTAAAGTTATACTGTTAGGGCGCAACTGAGTAGTCTAATGTTGTTCGGTTTTGGTTCTTGTGAACGTAGACAACGATACGTTGCCAATATACACTCTCCGGGCATAATAAAACTATATAATTAGGTTTCACTCTTTGTTCGGTTGAATGAGAAAAAGTTACATTTCTAAAGTTATCTTTGTTAGGCGCAAGCGAGTTGTCTAATGTTGTTCGGTTTTGGTTCTTGTGAACTTAGACAACGATACGTTGCCAATATACACTCTCGGGGCATAATAGAACAATATAATTAGGTTTCACTCTTTGTTCGGTTGAATGAGAAAAAGAAATTTCTAAAGTTATCTTTGTTAGGCGCAATGAGTAGTCTTATGTTGTTCGGTTTTGGTTCTTGTGAACGTAGACAACGATACGTTGCCAATATACACTCTCGGGGCATAATAAAACTATATAATTAGGTTTCACTCTTTGTTCGGTTGAATGAGAAAAGGTTCATTTCTAAAGTTATCTTTGTTAGAGGCGCAAGAGTAGTCTTATGTTGTTCGGTTTTGGTTCTTGTGAACGTAGACAACGATACGTTGCCAATATACACTCTCGGGGCATAATAGAACAATATAATTGGGTTTTACTCTTTGTTCGGTGGAATGAGAAAAATCTTGTTTCCAAAGTTATTGTTAGGCGCAAGTAGTGTAATGTTGTTCGGTTTTGGTTCTTGTGAACGTAGACACGACGATACGTTGCCAATATACACTCTCGGGCATAATAGAACTATATAATTAGGTTTCACTCTTTGTTCGGTTGAATGAGAAAAAAATCTTGTTTCTAAAGTTATCTTGTTAGGGCGCAACTGAGTAGTCTAATGTTGTTCCGGTTTTGGTTCTTGTGAACGTAGACAACGATATGTTGCCAATATACACTCTCGGGGCATAATAGAACAATATAATTGGGTTTTACTCTTTGTTCGGTTGAATGAGAAAAAGTACTGTTTCTAAAGTTATACTGTTATGCGCTGAGTAGCCTAATGTTGTTCCGATTTTGGTTCTTGTGAACGTAGACAACGATACGTTGCCAATATACACTCTCGGGGCATAATAGAACTATATAATTAGGTTTCACTCTTTGTTCGGTTGAATGAGAAAAAGTACTGTTTCTAAAGTTATACTGTTAGGGCGCAACTGAGTAGTCTAATGTTGTTCCGGTTTTGGTTCTTGTGAACGTAGACAACGATACGTTGCCAATATACACTCTCGGGGCATAATAGAACTATATAATTAGGTTTCACTCTTTGTTCGGTTGAATGAGAAAAATCTTGTTTCTAAAGTTATCTTTGTTAGGGCGCAACTGAGTAGTCTAATGTTGTTCCGGTTTTGGTTCTTGTGAACGTAGACAACGATACGTTGCCAATATACACTCTCGGGGCATAATAGAACAATATAATTGAGTTTTACTCTTTGTTCGGTGGAATGAGAAAAAGTACTGTTTCCAAAGTTATACTGTTTGGGCGCAACTGAGTAGTCTTATGTTGTTCCGGTTTTGGTTCTTGTGAACGTAGACAACGATACGTTGCGAATATCCACTCTCGGGGCAAAATAGAACTATTTAATTAGGTTTCACTCTTTGTTCGGTTGAATGAGAAAAAGTACTGTTTCTAAAGTTATACTGTTAGGGCGCAACTGAGTAGTCTAATGTTGTTCCGGTTTTGGTTCTTGTGAACGTAGACAACGATACGTTGCCAATATACACTCTCGGGGCATAATAGAACTATATAATTAGGTTTCATTCTTTGTTCGGTTGAATGAGAAAAAGTACTGTTTCTAAAGTTATACTGTTAGGGCGCAACTGAGTAGTCTTATGTTGTTCCGGTTTTGGTTCTTGTGAACGTAGACAACGATACGTTGCCAATATACACTCTAGGGGCAAAATAGAACTATATAATTAGGTTTCACTCTTTGTTCGGTTGAATGATAAAAAATCTTGTTTCTAAAGTTATCTTTGTTATGGCGCAAGCGAGTAGTCTAATGTTGTTCGATTTTGGTTCTTGTGAACGTAGACAACGATACGTTGCCAATATACACTCTCGGGCATAATAGAACAATATAATTGGGTTTTACTCTTTGTTCGGTGGAATGAGAAAAAATCTTGTTTCCAAAGTTATTCTTGTTATGGCGCAAGAGTAGTGTAATGTTGTTCGGTTTTGTTCTTGTGAACGTAGACAACGATACGTTGCCAATATACACTCTCGGGGCATAATAGAACTATATAATTAGGTTTCACTCTTTGTTCGGTTGAATGAGAAAAAGTTCATTTCTAAAGTTATCTTTGTTAGGCGCAAATGAGTAGTCTAATGTTGTTCGGTTTTGGTTCTTGTGAACGTAGACAACGATACGTTGCCAATATACACTCTCGGGGCATAATAGAACAATATAATTAGGTTTACTCTTTGTTCGGTGGAATGAGAAAAATCTTGTTTCCAAAGTTATCTTTGTTAGGCGCAACTGAGTAGTCTTATGTTGTTCCGGTTTTGGTTCTTGTGAACGTAGACAACGATACGTTGCCAATATACACTCTCGGGGCATAATAGAACTATATAAATACGTTTCACGCTTTGTTCGGTTGAATGAGAAAAAGTACTGTTTCTAAAGTTATACTGTTAGGGCGCAACCGAGTAGTCTAATGTTGTTCCGGTTTTGGTTCTTGTGAACGTTGGCATGGATACGTTGCGAATATACACTCTCGGGGCATAATAGAACAATATAATTGGATTTTACTCTTTGTTCGATTGAATGAGAAAAAGTACTGTTTCTAAAGTTATACTGTTAGGGCGCAACTGAGTAGTCTAATGTTGTTCCGGTTTTGGTTCTTGTGAACGTAGACAACGATACGTTGCCAATATATACTCTCGGGGCATAATAGAACAATATAATTAGGTTTCACTCTTTGTTCGGTTGAATGAGAAAAATCTTGTTTCTAAAGTTATCTTGTTAGGCGCAAGCGAGTAGTCTAATGTTGTTCCGGTTTTGGTTCTTGTGAACGTAGACAACGATACGTTGCCAATATACACTCCCGGGGCATAATAGAACAATATAATTAGGTTTCACTCTTTGTTCGGTTGAATGAGAAAAATCTTGTTTCTAAAGTTATCTTTGTTAGGCGCAAGCGAGTAGTCTAATGTTGTTCCGGTTTTGGTTCTTGTGAACGTAGACAACGATACGTTGCCAATATACGATCTCGGGGCATAATAGAACTATATAAATAGGTTTCACGCTTTGTTCGGTTGAATGAGAAAAAGTACTGTTTCTAAAGTTATACTGTTAGGGCGCAACTGAGTAGTCTTATGTTGTTCCGGTTTTGGTTCTTGTGAACGTAGACCACGATATGTTGCCAATATACACTCTCGGGGCATAATAGAACAATATAATTGGGTTTTACTCTTTTTTCGGTGGAATGAGAAAAATCTTGTTTCTAAGTTATCTTTGTTAGGCGCAAGCGAGTAGTCTAATGTTGTTCGGTTTTGGTTCTTGTGAACGTAGACAACGATACGTTGCCAATATACACTCTCGGGGCATAATAGAACTATATAATTAGGTTTCACTCTTTGTTCGGTTGAATGAGAAAAAGTACTGTTTCTAAAGTTATATTGTTTGGGCGAAAATGAGTAGTTTAATGTTGTTTCGGTTTTGGTTGTTGTGAACGTAGACAACGATACGTTGCCAATATACACTCTCGGGGCATAATAGAACAATATAAATAGGTTTCACTTTGTTCGGTTGAATGAGAAAAATCTTGTTTCTAAAGTTATCTTTGTTAGGCGCAATGAGTAGTCTAATGTTGTTCGGTTTTGTTCTTGTGAACGTAGACAACGATACGCTGCTACTATATACTCTCGGGGCATAATAGAACTATATAATTAGGTTTCACCCTTTGTTCGATTGATTGAGAAAAATCTTGTTTCCAAAGTTATTAGTTAGGCGCAGAGTAGTGTAATGTTGTTCCGGTTTTGGTTCTTGTGAACGTAGACGACGATACGTTGCCAATATACACTCTCGGGGCATAATAGAACTATATAATTAGGTTTCACTCTTTGTTCGGTTGAATGAGAAAAAGTACTGTTTCTAAAGTTATCTTGTTAGTAGGCGCAGAGTAGTCTAATGTTGTTCCGGTTTTGGTTCTTGTGAACGTAGACAACGATACGTTGCCAATATACACTCTCGGGGCATAATAGAACAATATAATTGAGTTTTACTCTTTGTTCGGTGGAATGAGAAAAAGTACTGTTTCCAAAGTTATACTGTTAGGGCGCAACTGAGGTCTTATGTTGTTCCGGTTTTGGTTCTTGTGAACGTAGACAACGATACGTTGCCAATATACACTCTCGGGGCATAATAGAACTATATAATTAGGTTTCACTCTTTGTTCGGTGGAATGAGAAAAATCTTGTTTCCAAAGTTATCTGTTAGGCGCAAGCGAGTGTCTTATGTTGTTCCGGTTTTGGTTCTTGTGAACGGAGACAACGATACGTTGCCAATATACACTCCCGGGGCATAATAGAACAATATAATTGAGTTTTACTCTTTGTTCGGTGGAATGAGAAAAAGTACTGTTTCCAAAGTTATACAGTTAGGGCGCAAATGAGTAGTCTAATGTTGTTCCGGTTTTGGTTCTTGTGAACGTAGACAACGATACGTTGACAATACACACTCTGATAATAGAACAATATAATTGGGTTTTACTCTTTGTTCGGTGGAATGAGAAAAATCTTGTTTCTAAAGTTATACTGTTAGGGCGCAAATGAGTAGTCTAATGTTGTTCCGGTTTTGGTTCTTGTGAACGTAGACAACGATACGTTGCCAATATACACTCTCGGGGCATAATAGAATAATATAATTGGGTTTCACTCTTTGTTCGGGTGAATGAGAAAAATCTTGTTTCTAAAGTTATCTTGTTAGAGAGCAAGGAGTAGTCTTATGTTGTTCGGTTTTGGTTCTTGTGAACTTAGACAACGATACGTTGCCAATATACACTCTCGGGGCATAATAGAACAATATAATTGGGTTTTACTCTTTGTTCGGTGGAATGAGAAAAATCTTGTTTCCAAAGTTATTGTTAGGCGCAAGTGTAGTATAATGTTGTTCGGTTTTGTTCTTGTGGACGTAGACAACGATACGTTGCCAATATACACTCTCGGGGCATAATAGAACTATATAATTAGGTTTCACTCTTTGTTCGGTTGAATGAGAAAAAGTACTGTTTCTAAAGTTATACTATTAGGGCGCAAATGAGTAGTCTAATGTTGTTCCGGTTTTGGTTCTTGTGAACGTAGACAACGATACGTTGCCAATATACACTCTCGGGGCATAATAGAACAATATAATTAGGTTTTACTCTTTGAACGATTGAATGAGAAAAAGTACTGCTTCCAAAGTTATACTGTTAGGGCGCAACTGAGTAGTCTAATGTTGGTCCGGTTTTGGTTCTTGTGAACGTAGACAACGATACGTTGCCAATATACACTCTCGGGCAAAATAGAACTATATAATTAGGTTTCACTCTTTGTTCGGTGGAATGAGAAAAATCTTGTTTCTAAAGTTATCTTTGTTAGGGCGCAGAGTAGTCTTATGATTTTTCGTTTGGTTTTGGTTCTTGTGAACGTAGACAACGATACGTTGCCAATATACACTCTCGGGGCATAATAAAACTATATAATTAGGTTTCACTCTTTGTTCGGTTGAATGAGAAAAAGTTACGTTTCTAAAGTTATCTTTGTTAGGCGCAAGCGAGTTGTCTAATGTTGTTCCGGTTTTGGTTCTTGTGAACTTAGACAACGTTGCCAATATACACTCTCGGGGCATAATAGAACAATATAATTAGGTTTCACTCTTTGTTCGGTTGAATGAGAAAAATCTGTTTCTAAAGTTATCTTGTTAGGCGCAAGTTGAGTAGTCTTATGTTGTTCGGTTTTGGTTCTTGTGAACGTAGACAACGATACGTTGCCAATATACACTCTCGGGGCATAATAAAACTATATAATTAGGTTTCACTCTTTGTTCGGTTGAATGAGAAAAGGTTAACTTGTTTCTAAAGTTATCTTGTTAGGCGCAATGAGTAGTCTAATGTTGTTCGGTTTTGGTTCTTGTGAACGTAGACAACGATACGTTGCCAATATACACTCTCGGGGCATAATAGAACAATATAATTGGGTTTTACTCTTTGTTCGGTGGAATGAGAAAAATCTTGTTTCCAAAGTTATTGTTAGGCGCAACTGAGTAGTCTAATGTTGTTCCGGTTTTGGTTCTTGTGAACGTAGACGACGATACGTTGCCAATATACACTCTCGGGGCATAATAGAACTATATAATTAGGTTTCACTCTTTGTTCGGTTGAATGAGAAAAATCTTGTTTCTAAAGTTATACGTTAGGGCGCAAGCGAGTAGTCTAATGTTGTTCGGTTTTGGTTCTTGTGAACGTAGACCACGATATGTTGCCAATATACACTCTCGGGGCATAATAGAAATATAATTGGGTTTTACTCTTTGTTCGGTGAAATGAGAAAAAGAAATCTTGTTTAAAGTTATACTTTTAGGCGCAAGTAGCCTAATGTTGTTCGGTTTTGGTTCTTGTGAACTTAGACAACGATACGTTGCCAATATACACTCTCGGGGCATAATAGAACTATATAATTAGGTTTCACTCTTTGTTCGGTTGAATGTGAAAAATCTTGTTTCTAAAGTTATCTTTGTTAGGCGCAAGCGAGTAGTCTAATGTTGTTCCGGTTTTGGTTCTTGTGAACTTAGACAACGATACGTTGCCAATATACACTCTCGGGGCATAATAGAACTATATAATTAGGTTTCACTCTTTGTTCGGTTGAATGAGAAAAATCTTGTTTCTAAAGTTATCTTGTTAGGGCGCAAATGAGTAGTCTAATGTTGTTCGGTTTTGGTTCTTGTGAACGTAGACAACGATACGTTGCCAATATACACTCGGGGCATAATAGAACAATATAATTGGGTTTTACTCTTTGTTCGGTGGAATGAGAAAAAGTACTGTTTCCAAAGTTATACTGTTAGGGCGCAACTGAGTAGTCTAATGTTGTTCCGGTTTTGGTTCTTGTGAACGTAGACAACGATACGTTGCGAATATCCACTCTCGGGGCAAAATAGAACTATTTAATTAGGTTTCACTCTTTGTTCGGTTGAATGAGAAAAAGTACTGTTTCTAAAGTTATCTTTGTTAGGCGCATGAGTAGTCTAATGTTGTTCGGGTTTTGGTTCTTGTGAACGTAGACAACGATACGTTGCCAATATACACTCTCGGGGCATAATAGAACAATATAATTGGGTTTCACTCTTTGTTCGGTTGAATGAGAAAAATCTTGTTTCTAAAGTTATCTGTTAGGCGCTATGTTGTTCGGTTTTGGTTCTTGTGAACGTAGACAACGATACGTTGCCAATATACACTCTAGGGGCAAAATAGAACTATATAATTAGGTTTCACTCTTTGTTCGGTTGAATGATAAAAAAATCTTGTTTCTAAAGTTATCTTTGTTAGGGCGCAACTGAGTAGTCTAATGTTGTTCCGGTTTTGGTTCTTGTGAACGTAGACAACGATACGTTGCCAATATACACTCTCGGGGCATAATAGAACAATATAATTGGGTTTTACTCTTTGTTCGGTGGACTGAGAAAAAGTACTGTTTCCAAAGTTATACTGTTAGGGCGCAACTGAGTAGTGTAATGTTGTTCCGGTTTTTGTTCTTGTGGACGTAGACAACGATACGTTGCCAATATACACTCTCGGGGCATAATAGAACTATATAATTAGGTTTCACTCTTTGTTCGGTTGAATGAGAAAAAGTTCTGTTTCTAAAGTTATACTGTTAGGGCGCAAATGAGTAGTCTAATGTTGTTCCGGTTTTGGTTCTTGTGAACGTAGACAACGATACGTTGCCAATATACACTCTCGGGGCATAATAGAACAATATAATTGGGTTTTACTCTTTGTTCGGTGGAATGAGAAAAATCTTGTTTCCAAAAGTTATCTTGTTAGGCGCAAGCAGTAGTCTTATGTTGTTCGGTTTTGGTTCTTGTGAACGTAGACAACGATACGTTGCCAATATACACTCTCGGGGCATAATAGAACTATATAAATAGGTTTCACGCTTTGTTCGGTTGAATGAGAAAAAGTACTGTTTCTAAAGTTATACTGTTAGGGCGCAACTGAGTAGTCTAATGTTGTTCCGGTTTTGGTTCTTGTGAACGTAGACAACGATACGTTGCCAATATACACTCTCGGGGCATAATAGAACAATATAATTAGGTTTCACTCTTTGTTTTGTTGAATGATAAAGAAATCTTGTTTCTAAAGTTATCTTGTTAGGCGCAGTAGTCTAATGTTGTTCGGTTTTGGTTCTTGTGAACGTAGACAACGATACGTTGCCAATATACACTCTCGGGGCATAATAGAACAATATAATTGGATTTTACTCTTTGTTCGGTTGAATGAGAAAAATCTTGTTTCCAAAGTTATTACTTGTTAGGCGCAAGCGAGTAGTGTAATGTTGTTCGGTTTTGTTCTTGTGGACGTAGACAACGATACGTTGCCAATATACACTCTCGGGGCATAATAGAACTATATAATTAGGTTTCACTCTTTGTTCGGTTGAATGAGAAAAAATCATTTCTAAAGTTATCTTTGTTAGGCGCAAATGAGTAGTCTAATGTTGTTCGGTTTTGGTTCTTGTGAACGTAGACAACGATACGTTGCCAATATACACTCTCGGGGCATAATAGAACAATATAATTGGGTTTTACTCTTTGTTCGGTGGAATGAGAAAAATCTTGTTTCCAAAGTTATCTTTGTTAGGCGCAAATGAGTAGTCTTATGTTGTTCGGTTTTGGTTCTTGTGAACGTAGACAACGATACGTTGCCAATATACACTCTCGGGGCAAAATAGAACTATATAATTAGGTTTCACTCTTTGTTCGGTTGAATGAGAAAAAGTACTGTTTCTAAAGTTATACTGTTAGGGCGCAACTGAGTAGTCTAATGTTGTTCCGGTTTTGGTTCTTGTGAACTTAGACAACGATACGTTGCCAATATACACTCCCAGGGCATAATAGAACAATATAATTAGGTTTCACTCTTTGTTCGGTTGAGTGAGAAAAAGACCTGTTTCTAAAGTTATTCTGTTAGGGCGCAACTGAGTAGTCTTATGTTGTTCCGGTTTTGGTTCTTGTGAACGTAGACAACGATACGTTGCCAATATACGATCTCGGGGCATAATAGAACTATATAAATAGGTTTCACGCTTTGTTCGGTTGAATGAGAAAAAGTACTGTTTCTAATGTTATACTGTTAGGGCGCAACTGAGTAGTCTAATGTTGTTCCGGTTTTGGTTCTTGTGAACGTAGACAACGATATGTTGCCAATATACACTCTCGGGGCATAATAGAACAATATAATTGGGTTTTACTCTTTTTCGGTGAAATGAGAAAAATTACTGTTCTAAAGTTATACTGTTAGGGCGCAACTGAGTAGTCTAATGTTGTTCCGGTTTTGGTTCTTGTGAACGTAGACAACGATACGTTGCCAATATACACTCTCGGGGCATAATAGAACTATATAATTTGGTTTCACTCTTTGTTCGGTTGAATGGGAAAAAAATCTTGTTTCTAAAGTTATCTTTGTTAGGCGCAAGCGAGTAGTCTAATGTTGTTCCGGTTTTGGTTCTTGTGAACGTAGACAACGATACGTTGCCAATATAAACTCTCGGGGCATAATAGAACAATATAAATAGGTTTCACTCTTTGTTCGGTTGAATGAGAAAATGTACTGTTTCTAAAGTTATACTGTTAGGGCGCAACTGAGTAGTCTAATGTTGTTCCGGTTTTGGTTCTTGTGAACGTAGACAACGATACGTTGCCAATATAAACTCTCGGGGCATAATAGAACTATATAATTAGGTTTCACTCTTTGTTCGGTTGAATGAGAAAAATCTTGTTTCTAAAGTTATCTTTGTTAGGCGCAAATGAGTAGTCTAATGTTGTTCGGTTTTGGTTCTTGTGAACGTAGACAACGATACGTTGCCAATATACGCTCGGGCATAATAGAACAATATAATTGGGTTTTACTCTTTGTTCGGTGGAATGAGAAAAATCTTGTTTCCAAAGTTATCTTGTTAGGCGCAAATGAGTAGTCTTATGTTGTTCCGGTTTTGGTTCTTGTGAACGTAGACAACGATACGTTGCCAATATACACTCTCGGGGCATAATAGAACTATATAATTAGGTTTCACTCTTTGTTCGGTTGAATGAGAAAAATCTTGTTTCTAAAGTTATACGGTTAGGCGCAGCGAGTAGTCTAATGTTGTTCGGTTTTGGTTCTTGTGAACTTAGACAACGATACGTTGCCAATATACACTCTCGGGGCATAATAGAACAATATAATTAGGTTTCACTCTTTGTTCGGTTGAATGAGAAAAAGTCTTTGTTTCTAAAGTTATCTTTGTTAGGCGCAAGCGAGTAGTCTTATGTTGTTCGGTTTTGGTTCTTGTGAACGTAGACAACGATACGTTGCCAATATACACTCTCGGGGCAAATAGAACTATATAATTTAGTTTTACTTTTTGTTCGGTTGGATTAGAAAAATCTTGTTTCTAAAGTTATCTTGTTAGGCGCAAGGAGTAGTCTAATGTTGTTCGGTTTTTGTTCTTGTGAACGTAGACAACGATACGTTGCCAATATAAACTCTCGGGGCATAATAGAACAATATAAATAGGTTTCACTCTTTGTTCGGTTGAATGAGAAAAAGTACTGTTTCTAAAGTTATACTGTTAGGGCGCAACTGAGTAGTCTAATGTTGTTCCGGTTTTGGTTCTTGTGAACGTAGACAACGATACGTTGCCAATATAAACTCTCGGGGCATAATAGAACTATATAATTAGGTTTCACTCTTTGTTCGGTTGAATGAGAAAAAGTACTGTTTCTAAAGTTATACTGTTAGGGCGCAACTGAGTAGTCTAATGTTGTTCCGGTTTTGGTGCTTGTGAACGTAGACAACGATACGTTGCCAATATACACGCTCGGGGCATAATAGAACAATATAATTGGGTTTTACTCTTTGTTCGGTTGAATGAGAAAAAGTACTGTTTCTAAAGTTATACTGTTAGGGCGCAACTGAGTAGTCTTATGTTGTTCCGGTTTTGGTTCTTGTGAACGTAGACAACGATACGTTGCCAATATTCACTCTCGGGGCAAAATAGAACTATATAATTAGGTTTCACTCTTTGTTCGGTTGAATGAGAAAAAGTACTGTTTCTAAAGTTATACTGTTAGGGCGCAACTGAGTAGTCTAATGTTGTTCCGGTTTTGGTTCTTGTGAACGTAGACAACGATACGTTGCCAATATACACTCTCGGGGCATAATAGAACTATATAATTAGGTTTCACTCTTTGTTCGGTTGAATGAGAAAAAGTACTGTTTCTAAAGTTATCCTGTTAGGGCGCAACTGAGTAGTCTTATTTTGTTCCGGTTTTGGTTCTTGTGAATGTAGACAACGATATGTTGCCAATATACACTCTCGGGGCATAATAGAACTATATAATTAGGTTTCACTCTTTGTTCGGTTGAATGAGAAAAAGTACTGTTTCTAAAGTTATACTGTTAGGGCGCAACTGAGTAGTCTAATGTTGTTCCGGTTTTGGTTCTTGTGAACGTAGACAACGATACGTTGCCAATATACACTCTCGGGGCATAATAGAACAATATAATTGGGTTTTACTCTTTGTTCGGTGGAATGAGAAAAAATACTGTTTCTAATGTTATTCTGTTAGGCGCAAGTATGTGAGTAGTGTAATGTTGTTCGGTTTTGTTCTTTTGGACGTAGACAACGATACGTTGCCAATATACACTCTCGGGGCATAATAGAACTATATAATTAGGTTTCACTCTTTGTTCGGTTGAATGAGAAAAAATCTTGTTTCTAAAGTTATCTTTGTTAGGCGCAGGCGAGTAGTCTTATGTTGTTCGGTTTTGGTTCTTGTGAACGTAGACAACGATATGTTGCCAATATACACTCTCGGGGCATAATAGAACAATATAATTGGGTTTTACTCTTTTTCGGTGAAATGAGAAAAATCTTGTTTGAAAGTTATCTTGTTAGGCGCAAGTGAGTAGTCTAATGTTGTTCCGGTTTTGGTTCTTGTGAACGTAGACAACGATACGTTGCCAATATACACTCTCGGGGCATAATAGAACTATATAATTAGGTTTCACTCTTTGTTCGGTTGAATGTGAAAAATCTTGTTTCTAAAGTTATCTTTGTTAGGCGCAACTGAGTAGTCTAATGTTGTTCCGGTTTTGGTTCTTGTGAACTTAGACAACGATACGTTGCCAATATACACTCTCAGGGCATAATAGAACAATATAAATAGGTTTCACCCTTTGTTCGGTTGAATGAGAAAAAGTACTGTTTCTAAAGTTATCTTTGTTAGGGTAGTCAATGTTGTTGTCGGTTTTGGTTTTTGTTAACGTAGACCACGATACCTTTCCAATATAAACTCTCGGGGCATAATAGAACAATATAATTGGGTTTCACTCTTTGTTCGGTTGAATGAGAAAACTACTGTTTCTAAAGTTATACTGTTAGGGCGCAACTGAGTAGTCTAATGTTGTTCCGATTTTGGTTCTTGTGAACGTAGACAACGATACGTTGCCAATATACACTCTCAGGGCATAATAGAACAATATAATTGGGTTTCACTCTTTGTTCGGTTGAATGAGAAAAATCTTGTTTCTAAAGTTATTCTGTTAGGGCGCAACTGAGTAGTCTAATGTTGTTCCGGTTTTGGTTCTTGTGAACGTAGACAACGATACGTTGCCAATATACACTCTCGGGGCAAAATAGAACTATATAATTAGGTTTCACTCTTTGTTCGGTTGAATGAGAAAAAGTACTGTTTCTAAAGTTATACTGTTAGGGCGCAACTGAGTAGTCTAATGTTGTTCGATTTTGGTTCTTGTGAACGTAGACAACGATACGTTGCCAATATACACTCTCGGGGCATAATAGAACAATATAATTGGGTTTCACTCTTTGTTCGGTTGAATGAGAAAAAGTACTGTTTCTAAAGTTATACTGTTAGGGACCAACTGAGTAGTCTAATGTTGTTCCGGTTTTGGTTCTTGTGAACGTAGACAACGATACGT
Organism: Aechmea fasciata; assembly: GCA_025177825.1. Classification (NCBI taxonomy): domain Eukaryota; kingdom Viridiplantae; phylum Streptophyta; class Magnoliopsida; order Poales; family Bromeliaceae; genus Aechmea; species Aechmea fasciata. The sequence goes on along the minus strand of CM045929.1, from coordinate 15,756,738 downwards.
TGCCAATATACACTCTCGGGGCAAAATAGAACAATATAATTGGGTTTCACTCTTTGTTCGGTTGAATGAGAAAAAAAATCTTGTTTCTAAAGTTATCTTTGTTAGGGCGCAAGCGAGTAGTCTAATGTTGTTCGGTTTTGGTTCTTGTGAACGTAGACAACGATACGTTGCCAATATACACTCTCGGGGCATAATAGAACAATATAATTGGGTTTTACTCTTTGTTCGGTGGAATGAGAAAAATCTTGTTTCCAAAGTTATTACTTGTTAGGCGCAGGCGAGTAGTCTAATGTTGTTCCGGTTTTGTTTGTTGTGAACGTAGACAACGATACGTTGCCAATATACACTCTCGGGGCATAATAGAACTATATAATTAGGTTTCACTCTTTGTTCGGTTGAATGAGAAAAAGTACTGTTTCTAAAGTTATTCTGTTAGGGCGCAAGAGAGTAGTCTTATGTTGTTCCGGTTTTGGTTCTTGTGAACGTAGACCACGATATATTGCCAATATACACTCTAGGGGCATAATAGAACAATATAATTGGGTTTTACTCTTTGTTCGGTGAAATGAGAAAAAGTACTGTTTCTAAAGTTATACTGTTAGGGCGCAACTGAGTAGTCTAATGTTGTTCCGGTTTTGGTTCTTGTGAACGTAGACAACGATACGTTGCCAATATACACTCTCGGGGCAAAATAGAACTATATAATTAGGTTTCACTCTTTGTTCGGATGAATGAGAAAAAGTTCCTGTTTCTAAAGTAATCTTGTTAGGGCGCAGCGAGTAGTCTAATGTTGTTCGGTTTTGGTTCTTATGAACGTAGACAACGATACGTTGCCAATATACACTCTCGGGGCAAAATAGAACTATATAATTAGGTTTCACTCTTTGTTCGGTTGAATGAGAAAAAGTACTGTTTCTAAAGTTATAATGTTAGGGCGCAAATGAGTAGTCTAATGTTGTTCCGGTTTTGGTTCTTGTGAACGTAGACAACGATACGTTGCCAATATACACTCTCGGGGCATAATAGAACAATATAATTGGGTTTTACTCTTTGTTCGGTGGAATGAGAAAGAAATCTTGTTTCCAAAGTTATTACGGTTAGGCGCAATGAGTAGTGTAATGTTGTTCGGTTTTTGTTCTTGTGGACGTAGACAACGATACGTTGCCAATATACACTCTCGGGGCATAATAGAACTATATAATTAGGTTTCACTCTTTGTTCGGTTGAATGAGAAAAAGTACTGTTTCTAAAGTTATACTGTTAGGGCGCAACTGAGTAGTCTAATGTTGTTCCGGTTTTGGTTCTTGTGAACTTAGACAACGATACGTTGGCAATATACACTCTCGGGGCATAATAGAACTATATAATTAGGTTTCACTCTTTGTTCGGTTGAATGAGAAAAAGTACTGTTTCTAAAGTTATACTGTTAGGGCGCAACTGAGTAGTCTAATGTTGTTCCGGTTTTGGTTCTTGTGAACGTAGACAACGATACGTTGCCAATATACACTCTCGGGGCATAATAGAACTATATAATTAGGTTTCACTCTTTGTTCGGTTGAATGAGAAAAATCTTGTTTCCAAAGTTATCTTGTTAGGCGCAAGAGTAGTCTTATGTTGTTCGGTTTTGGTTCTTGTGAACGTAGACAACGATACGTTGCCAATATACACTCTCGGGGCAAAATAGAACTATATAATTAGGTTTCACTCTTTGTTCGGTTGAATGAGAAAAATCTTGTTTCTAAAGTTATCTTGTTAGGCGCAATGAGTAGTCTAATGTTGTTCCGGTTTTGGTTTTTCTGAACATAGATAACAATGCGTTGCCAATATACACTCTCGGGGCAAAATAGAACAATATAATTGGGTTTACTCTTTGTTCGGTTGAATGAGAAAAATCTTTGTTTCTAAAGTTATCTTTGTTAGGCGCAGCGTCTTGTAATGTTGTTCCGGTTTTGGTTCTTGTGAACGTAGACAACGATACGTTGCCAATATACACTCTCGGGGCATAATAGAACTATATAATTAGGTTTCACTCTTTGTTCGGTTGAATGAGAAAAATCTTTGTTTCTAAAGTTATCTTTGTTAGGCGCGAGTAGTCTAATGTTGTTCCGGTTTTGGTTCTTGTGAACGTAGACAACGATACGTTGCCAATATACGCTCTCGGGGCATAATAGAACAATATAATTGGGTTTTACTCTTTGTTCGGTGGAATGAGTAAAAGTTCTGTTTCCAAAGTTATCTTGTTAGGGCGCAAATGAGTAGTCTTATGTTGTTCCGGTTTTGGTTCTTGTGAACGTAGACAACGATACGTTGCCAATATACACTCTCGGGGCAAAATAGAACTATATAATTAGGTTTCACTCTTTGTTCGGTTGAATGAGAAAAAGTACTGTTTCTAAAGTTATACGGTTAGGGCGCAACTGAGTAGTCTAATGTTGTTCCGGTTTTGGTTCTTGTGAACTTAGACAACGATACGTTGCCAATATACACTCTCGGGGCATAATAGAACAATATAATTAGGTTTCACTCTTTGTTCGGTGGAATGAGAAAAATCTTGTATCTAAAGTTATCTTGTTAGGCGCGAGTAGTCTTATGTTGTTCGGTTTTGGTTCTTGTGAACGTAGACAACGATACGTTGCCAATATACACTCTCGGGGCATAATAGAACAATATAATTGGGTTTTACTCTTTTTCGGTTGAAATGAGAAAAATCTTGTTTCGAAAGTTATCTTTGTTAGGCGCAACTGAGTAGTCTTATGTTGTTCCGGTTTTGGTTCTTGTGAACTTAGACAACGATACGTTGCCAATATACACTCTCGGGGCATAATAGAACTATATAATTTGGTTTCACTCTTTGTTCGGTTGAATGTGAAAAAGTACTGTTTCTAAAGTTATACTGTTAGGGCGCAACTGAGTAGTCTAATGTTGTTCCGGTTTTGGTTCTTGTGAACGTAGACAACGATACGTTGCCAATATACACTCTCGGGGCATAATAGAACAATATAAATAGGTTTTACTCTTTGTTCGGTGGAATGAGAAAAATCTTGTTTCTAAAGTTATCTTTGTTAGGGCGCAATAGTCTAATGTTGTTCGGTTTTGTTCTTGTGAACGTAGACAACGATACGTTGCCAATATAAACTCTCGGGGCATAATAGAACTATATAATTAGGTTTCACTCTTTGTTCGGTTGAATGAGAAAAATCTTGTTTCTAAAGTTATCTTTGTTAGGCGCAAATGAGTAGTCTAATGTTGTTCGGTTTTGGTTCTTGTGAACGTAGACAACGATACGTTGCCAATATACGCTCCGGGGCATAATAGAACAATATAATTGGGTTTACTCTTTGTTCGGTGGAATGAGAAAAATCTTTGTTTCCAAAGTTATCTTGTTAGGGCGCAACTGAGTAGTCTAATGTTGTTCCGGTTTTGGTTCTTGTGAACGTAGACAACGATACGTTGCCAATATACACTCTCGGGGCAAAATAGAACTATATAATTAGGTTTCACTCTTTGTTCGGTTGAATGAGAAAAAGTACTGTTTCTAAAGTTATACGGTTAGGCGCAAGAGTAGTCTAATGTTGTTCGGTTTTGGTTCTTGTGAACTTAGACAACGATACGTTGCCAATATACACTCTCGGGGCATAATAGAACAATATAATTAGGTTTCACTCTTTGTTCGGTTGAATGAGAAAAAATCTTTGTTTCTAAAGTTATCTTGTTAGGCGCAAGTGAGTAGTCTTATGTTGTTCGGTTTTGGTTCTTGTGAACGTAGACAACGATACGTTGCCAATATACACTCTCGGGGCAAAATAGAACTATATAATTAGGTTTCACTCTTTGTTCGGTTGAATGAGAAAAATCTTGTTTCTAAAGTTATCTTGTTAGGCGCAAGAGTAGTCTAATGTTGTTCGGTTTTGGTTCTTGTGAACGTAGACAACGATACGTTGCCAATATACACTCTCGGGGCATAATAGAACAATATAATTGGGTTTTACTCTTTGTTCGGTGGAATGAGAAAAATCTTGTTTCTAAAGTTATTATTGTTAGGGCGCAAGTAGTGTAATGTTGTCCGGTTTTTGTTCTTTTGGACGTAGACAACGATACGTTGCCAATATACACTCTCGGGGCATAATAGAACAATATAATTGGGTTTCACTGTTTGTTCGGTGGAATGAGAAAAATCTTGTTTCTAAAGTTATCTTGTTAGGGCGCAAATGTTGTTCCGGTTTTGGTTCTTGTGAACGTAGACCACGATATATTGCCAATATACACTCTCGGGGCATAATAGAACAATATAATTGGGTTTTACTCTTTGTTCGGTGGAATGAGAAAAATCTTGTTTGAAAGTTATCTTGTTGGGCGCAATGAGTAGTCTTATGTTGTTCCGGTTTTGGTTCTTGTGAACGTAGACAACGATACGTTGCCAATATACACTCTCGGGGCAAAATAGAACTATATAATTAGGTTTCACTCTTTGTTCGGTTGAATGAGAAAAAGTACTGTTTCTAAAGTTATCTTTGTTAGTAGGCGCAGAGTAGTCTAATGTTGTTCGGTTTGGTTCTTATGAACGTAGACAACGATACGTTGCCAATATACACTCTCGGGGCAAAATAGAACTATATAATTAGGTTTCACTCTTTGTTCGGTTGAATGAGAAAAATAACTGTTTCTAAAGTTATACTGTTAGGGCGCAACTGAGTAGTCTAATGTTGTTCCGGTTTTGGTTCTTGTGAACGTAGGCAACGATATGTTGCCAATATACACTCTCGTGGCATAATAGAACAATATAATTGGGTTTTACTCTTTGTTCGGTGGAATGAGAAAAATCTTGTTTCCAAAGTTATTACTTGTTAGGGCGCAAGTAGTGTAATGTTGTTCGGTTTTGTTCTTGTGGACGTAGACAACGATACGTTGCCAATATACACTCTCGGGGCATAATAGAACTATATAATTAGGTTTCACTCTTTGTTCGGTTGAATGAGAAAAAGTACGAGTTTCTAAAGTTATCTTTGTTAGAGCGCAACTGAGTAGTCTAATGTTGTTCCGGTTTTGGTTCTTGTGAACTTAGACAACGATACGTTGGCAATATACACTCTCGGGGCATAATAGAACTATATAATTAGGTTTCACTCTTTGTTCGGTTGAATGTGAAAAATCTTGTTTCTAAAGTTATCTTGTTAGGCGCAGCGAGTAGTCTAATGTTGTTCGGTTTTGGTTCTTGTGAACTTAGGACAACGATACGTTGCCAATATACACTCTCGGGGCATAATAGAACTATATAATTAGGTTTCACTCTTTGTTCGGTTGAATGAGAAAAATCTTGTTTCCAAAGTTATCTTTGTTAGGCGCAAGTGAGTAGTCAAATGTTGTTCGGTTTTGGTTCTTGTGAACGTAGACAACGATACGTTGCCAATATACACTCTCGGGGCAAAATAGAACTATATAATTAGGTTTCACTCTTTGTTCGGTTGAATGAGAAAAAGTACTGTTTCTAAAGTTATACTGTTAGGGCGCAACTGAGTAGTCTAATGTTGTTCCGGTTTTGGTTCTTGTGAACTTAGACAACGATACGTTGCCAATATACACTCTCGGGGCATAATAGAACAATATAATTGGGTTTTACTCTTTGTTCGGTGGAATGAGAAAAAATCTTGTTTCTAAAGTTATCTTTTGTTAGGGCGCAAAGTTGTAATGTTGTTCGGTTTTGTTCTTGTGAACGTAGACAACGATACGTTGCCAATATACACTCTCGGGGCATAATAGAACTATATAATTAGGTTTCACTCTTTGTTCGGTTGAATGAGAAAAATCTTGTTTCTAAAGTTATACTGTTAGGGCGCAAATGAGGAGTCTAATGTTGTTCCGGTTTTGGTTCTTGTGAACGTAGACAACGATACGTTGCCAATATACACTCTCGGGGCATAATAGAACAATATAATTGGGTTTCACTCTTTGTTCGGTGGAATAAGAAAAATCTTGTTTCCAAAGTTATCTTGTTAGGGCGCAATGAGTAGTCTTATGTTGTTCGGTTTTGGTTCTTGTGAACGTAGACAACGATACGTTGCCAATATACACTCTCGGGGCAAAATAGAACTATATAATTAGGTTTCACTCTTTGTTCGGTTGAATGAGAAAAAGTACTGTTTCTAAAGTTATACGGTTAGGGCGCAAGTGAGTAGTCTAATGTTGTTCCGGTTTTGGTTCTTGTGAACTTAGACAACGATACGTTGCCAATATACCCTCTCGGGGCATAATAGAACAATATAATTGGGTTTCACTCTTTGTTCGGTTGAATGAGAAAAATCTTGTATCTAAAGTTATCTTGTTAGGCGCAGTGAGTAGTCTTATGTTGTTCCGGTTTTGGTTCTTGTGAACGTAGACAACGATACGTTGCCAATATACACTCTCGGGGCAAAATAGAACTATATAATTAGGTTTCACTCTTTGTTCGGTTGAATGAGAAAAAGTACTGTTTCTAAAGTTATACTGTTAGGGCGCAACTGAGAGTCTAATGTTGTTCCGGTTTTGGTTCTTGTGAACGTAGACAACGATACGTTGCCAATATACACTCTCGGGGCATAATAGAACAATATAATTGGGTTTTACTCTTTGTTCGGTGGAATGAGAAAAATCTTGTTTCCAATGTTATTACGTTAGGGCGCAAGAGTAGTGTAATGTTGTTCGGTTTTGTTCTTTTGGACGTAGACAACGATACGTTGCCAATATACACTCTCGGGGCATAATAGAACTATATAATTAGGTTTCACTCTTTGTTCGGTTGAATGAGAAAAAGTACTGTTTCTAAAGTTATCTTTGTTAGGCGCAATGAGTAGTCTTATGTTGTTCGGTTTTGGTTCTTGTGAACGTAGACCACGATATGTTGCCAATATACACTCTCGGGGCATAATAGGATAATATAATTGGTTTTTACTCTTTGTTCGGTGAAATGAGAAAAATCTTGTTTCGAAAGTTATCTTGTTAGGCGCAAGCGAGTAGTCTTATGTTGTTCCGGTTTTGGTTCTTGTGAACGTAGACAACGATACGTTGCCAATATACACTCTCGGGGCAAAATAGAACTATATAATTAGGTTTCACTCTTTGTTCGGTTGAATGAGAAAAAGTACTGTTTCTAAAGTTATACTGTTAGGGCGCAACTGAGTAGTCTAATGTTGTTCCGGTTTTGGTTCTTATGAACGTAGACAACGATACGTTGCCAATATACACTCTCGGGGCAAAATATAACTATATAATTAGGTTTCACTCTTTGTTCGGTGGAATGAGAAAAATCTTTTCTAAAGTTATCTTGTTAGGGCGCAACTGAGTAGTCTAATGTTGTTCCGGTTTTGGTTCTTGTGAACGTAGACAACGATACGTTGCCAATATACACTCTCGGGGCATAGTAGAACAATATAATTGGGTTTTACTCTTTGTTCGGTGGAATGAGAAAAAGTACTGTTTCCAAAGTTATACTGTTAGGGCGCAGGCGGTAGTGTAATGTTGTTCGGTTTTGTTCTTGTGGACGTAGACAACGATACGTTGCCAATATACACTCTCGGGGCATAATAGAACTATATAATTAGGTTTCACTCTTTGTTCGGTTGAATGAGAAAAATCATTTCTAAAGTTATCTTTGTTAGAGCGCAGTGAGTAGTCTAATGTTGTTCCGGTTTTGGTTCTTGTGAACTTAGACAACGATACATTGGCAATATACACTCTCGGGGCATAATAGAACTATATAATTAGGTTTCACTCTTTGTTCGGTTGAATGTGAAAAATCTTGTTTCTAAAGTTATCTTTGTTAGGGCGCAATGAGTAGTCTAATGTTGTTCGGTTTTGGTTCTTGTGAACTTAGACAACGATACGTTGCCAATATACACTCTCGGGGCATAATAGAACTATATAATTAGGTTTCACTCTTTGTTCGGTTGAATGAGAAAAAGTACTGTTTCTAAAGTTATACTGTTAGGGCGCAACTGAGTAGTCTAATGTTGTTCCGGTTTTGGTTCTTGTGAACGTAGACAACGATACGTTGACAATATACACTCTCGGGGCATAATAGAACAATATAATTAGGTTTTACTCTTTGTTCGGTGGAATGAGAAAGAAATCTTTATTTCTAAAGTTATCTTGTTAGGCGCAAGCGAGTAGTCTAATGTTGTTCGGTTTTGGTTCTTGTGAACTTAGACAACGATACGTTGCCAATATACACTCTCGGGGCATAATAGAACAATATAATTGGGTTTTACTCTTTGTTCGGTTGAATGAGAAAAATCTTGTTTCTAAAGTTATCTTGTTAAGGCGCAAGTAGTCTAATGTTGTTCGGTTTTGTTCTTGTGAACGTAGACAACGATACGTTGCCAATATACACTCTCGGGGCATAATAGAACTATATAATTAGGTTTCACTCTTTGTTCGGTTGAATGTGAAAAATCTTGTTTCTAAAGTTATCTTTGTTAGGGCGCAAATGAGTAGTCTAATGTTGTTCGGTTTTGGTTCTTGTGAACGTAGACAACGATACGTTGCCAATATACGCTCGGGGCATAATAGAACAATATAATTGGGTTTACTCTTTGTTCGGTGGAATGAGAAAAATCTTGTTTCCAAAGTTATCTTGTTAGGCGCAAGAGTAGTCTTATGTTGTTCGGTTTTGGTTCTTGTGAACGTAGACAACGATACGTTGCCAATATACACTCTCGGGGCAAAATAGAACTATATAATTAGGTTTCACTCTTTGTTCGGTTGAATGAGAAAAATCTTGTTTCTAAAGTTATACGGTTAGGCGCAATGAGTAGTCTAATGTTGTTCGGTTTTGGTTCTTGTGAACTTAGACAACGATACGTTGCCAATATACACTCTCGAGGCATAATAGAACAATATAATTAGGTTTCACTCTTTGTTCTTGAATGAGAAAAGTACCGTATCTAAAGTTATACCGTTAGGCGCTAACCGAGTAGTCTTATGTTGTTCCGGTTTTGGTTCTTGTGAACGTAGACAACGATACGTTGCCAATATACACTCTCGGGCAAAATAGAACTATATAATTAGGTTTCACTCTTTGTTCTATTGAATGAGAAAAGTACTGCTTTCTAAAGTTATACCGTTAGGGCGCAACCGAGTAGTCTAATGTTGTTCCTGCTTTGGTTCTTAGAACGTAGACAACGATACGTTGCCAATATACACTCTCGGGCATAATAGAACAATATAATTGGGTTTTACTCTTTGTTCGGTGGAATGAGAAAAAATCGTTTCCAAAGTTATTCGTTAGGCGCAACCGAGTAGTGTAATGTTGTTCCGTTTTTGGTTCTTTTGGACGTAGACAACGATACGTTGCCAATATACACTCTCGGGGCATAATAGAACTATATAATTAGGTTTCACTCTTTGTTCGGTTGAATGAGAAAAAGTACTATTTCTAAAGTTATACTGTTAGGGCGCAACTGAGTAGTCTTATGTTGTCACGCCCCGAGACCGCTACCGATTTGGTTCGGTTCGGGAACGCGATTTGTGCGCCGAATCTGACAAAGACTCTCCCCCGTCCGCCCAAGGCTCAACAACAAGTCATGTACAAAGAATTGCCCAGGAAATTAATTCTACATCATACATGACAAGAAGATGCACCTAAAGGTGCGAACAACCATAAGAGCAAGATACAAGTATTTTATACAAGTAATATAAAGAGAGAAGAGTCTATCTATTACAATCATTCAACCATTTGTTTACATTGTTTAACTTCAATTACATTCTTTCCCCAAAATACATAAGTCTCTACATATCCAAAATGTACATTGTTCTTTCTCCAAGTTATATAAAACTATACCAAAATTTATCCGAGGAAGGCTCTAACGCAAATGGCGGCCTCTACCAACTAGGGCGCGATGCCCTTACCACGATCCTCACCAACCGCCCGCGAACTTGCACCTGTAATAGAGTGGGGTGAGAACTAACTTCCTTAGTTTCCAGTGGGCTCGGCCACCGACCCCACCGATCTTCCCACTAGGTCTAAGCAGTAAGAGAGTATAGATATTTATCTTAAAGTCAGTAAATACGGTAAGTAAAGCATAATAGAAGAAATGCAATAACTACTTTGCTCGTAACAATAAGGTAAGAGTAATGCTCTAGCCATGTAACCACCAACATGCTAATAGAACTCTATCAAGTAAATTGCAATTCTATCATGCTCAATATGTACTTTTGTACCCAATCTCATAACTCTTTGGAGTTTGTTACCCAATCCATGGCTAGCCCGTAGGCACGCCCACGACTCAACACATTCAACCTCACTCTCAGGGACCCCACATAGGCTATCCCTGGACCCCACATAGGCTATCCCTCGGACCCCACATAGGCTATCCCTATCGAATCACGTGCCAAGACCTCCGGAGACTCGCACTACTCGTGTGGAGCGACCAACCACGAGCGCTGAGCAGACTGTGTGAGTATGATCTTCTCCTCCAATTTGGAGGGCATCCAACACAGGGGAATTAATAATCATCAAGTTCTATACTTGGTTCACATATCTCTAGTGTTCTATACACTATGTCATTATACAACAATATTCATCAAGTTGTCTACTTGGTTTTCATAGCTCTAGTGTCCTTTACACTAAGTTACAATGTCACAATGTCATAATGTCATATTGCCAATCATCAAGCTCTATACTTGGTTCATATATCTCTAGTTGATAATCATACATAATTAAATTGTCTCTAGGGTTCAGTGTCACAATATTCATCCTGATGCTTCCTATGTCCAAATGCAAGCCTATGGTGAAGCACGATAAGGGAAGTGTGCAAGCAGACTCCCTATGTCCAAATGCGACGCCCATAGCTCCGCACGATAAGAAAGCATGAAAGGAAAGTCATCTAACCATACCGACCCTATCATGCATGAAAACTATACATATATATATATTCATAGGCAATATGACCAATAATTTACTTAGACATAAAAGGGAGCCCAACGGCTTCGGTAAGACACCCCCCACCTTTTGGGATGTTCCACGAGGTTAGAATGCCGCTCTCGACGCTTCTAACCACTACTTTGACTCCCCGGCCCAATATCGAAGCTGAAAGCCTTCGTTTGGCTCGGATCGCTTAAACCGTTCGCCGAATCGACGAACCGTCGCCTCGCACGCGTTCGTGGACCTAACAATATGTTAGAAACGAGGTTAAAAGAGATCAAAACCTCATATTTAGAAAACCCCCAATTTGAGCCCTAGAAATTGCCCCGAGCAAAATCCCGCGTTAGAGCTCGAATTGATGGTGCAAACCACTTCTTAGAGACGCTAGGGTTCCATAAAAATTATCCCCAAAGGATAAAACCCACCCTAGCAAAGTCTACCATGAGAGCTCTCAAGAGCTTACCTCAAGTAGAAGCCCTAATGGTGGAGAAGATGAGGAAGATGATGCTAGGCTTGCTCCTAGCTTGATCCTCCACCAAGATCTCCACTCCTTCTCCTCCTCCTTCTTCTTCTTCTTCTTTCTAGAGAGAGAAAGAGAGCTTGTGTGAGTGAGGGAGAGGGAATGACAGTGTGAGAGGGAGGGAGAGTCCCTCTATAGCATCTATTGTAACAAGATGCTAAAAGGCCCTTCAACTATGCAACCGCACCAACCGACCATTTTTCGGCTCCGGACCTGGCTCTCCCTAACCCAGACCGGTCCTGCAGAGCCTTGCTCCACCTCGCGCACTGGGACCGGTCTTCCCCTTACGAGACCGGTCCCAGAGAGCCTGCTCTCGCGGGACAGCCTTCCGAGACCGGTCTCCCTTTTCAGAGACCGGTCCCCCCAGGGACCATCAGCCCACTCCAAGGACTTAGCCAAATTTTCAGCTTTTCGTCGTTTCTTCTCCGTTTTCGCTCGTTTGGCATCCGATTCTTTTCAAATCCAACCGAGACTTTGCAAACATGTTTTCGAACACGTTTTCATCATCTTTTCATCCACGCTAATGCCGGATTTAGCTCACGACCCAACATAGCTTTTCGGGTTCCGTTTTCGCGCCTACGCGCACAAAAACGCCCGAAAGCTTCCGAACTTCCCCGGGAGCAACTCCGATGCACTTTTTGCCTTCGGATCAACTTCGAACTTTCCAAGTCCATCCATTCGACAATCCGATTCTAAACGTGGTGCAACTCTGATTTCGAGAATTCACATCCTTACATCCTCCCCGCCTTAAAAAGAGTTTCGTCCTCGAAACGAACCCTTAAATCAAACTCAAACTTAAACTCAAACTTAAATCCATACCTCACTCCTCGAATAAATGAGGATGATGCATCTTCATCTCGCTCTCGAGCTCCCAAGTGGCTTCACGATCGTCGTGATTACTCCACCGAACTCGAACATGAGGAATTTCGCGATTCCGTAACTCGCGCACCTCCCGAGCAATAATTGCCACCGGAAACTCTTCATAGCTCAAGTCCTCTTGAAGCTCCGGCGGTTCAAACATCATGGCGTGATCGGGATTGTGAACGTACTTCCGAAGGTTGGAAATGTGAAACACGTTGTGAACGTCCGCTAAGTGCGGCGGCAGTGCAATCCGATACGCTACCGCTCCAATACGTTCCAACACTTCGAATGGTCCAATATATCGAGGACTCAATTTTCCTCGAACTCCAAACCGCCTCACGCCTCTCATAGGCGAAACCTTCAAGAACACGCGGTCTCCTACCGCGAATTCCAAGTCTCTACGGCGCTTATTCGCATAACTTTTCTACCTCGATTGTGCTGTAAGCATCCGTTGGCGAGCGAGGCGAACTTTCTCTTCTGCCTCCCGCAACACTTCGGGACCAACAACAACCCGTTCACCCACATCACCCCAGTGTACAGGAGATCGGCACTTTCGCCCGTAGAGGACCTCAAACGGTGCCATCTCCACACTAGCTTGGTAACTATTATTGTAGGCGAACTCGGCCATTGGTAAATACTTGGCCCAACTTCCTTTATAGTCAATGACACACGCCGCAAAGATATCCTCCGTAATCCGAATAGTCCGCTCCGACCGTCCATCCGTTCGAGGGTGAAACGCGCATCGAACTCGAGTCGTGTGCCAAGTGCTCCCTGTAGGCTCTTCCAGAAATGTGAGGTGAATCGGGGATCTCGATCTGACACAATCGACTTCGGCACCCCATGTAATCTGACCACCTCATCAAGATATACCTGCGCCAGTTTCTCACCTGACCATGTCGTGTGGATCGGTAAGAAGTGCGCCGACTTTGACATACGGTCCACAATCACCCAAATCGCGTCGTGGCCGCCCGTCGAACGAGGCAATCCGACCACGAAATCCATCGCGATATCTTCCCATTTCCAAACTGGGATAGGTAGGCTTTGAAGTTTTCCAGCTAGGTAACGGCGTTCAGCCTTCACTTTCTGACATACTAAACATTGCGCCACAAAGCGTCCAATGTCCGCTTTCATCCCCGGCCACCAGTACTGCATCTTTAAGTCTCTGTACATTTTGGTGCCGCCCGGGTGAATACTATAAGGAGCCCGATGAGCTTCCTCCAAAATCAGCTTTCGGACCTCTTCATTCCTGCACACACCACCTGCTACTTTAACCGGAGTGCACCCACGCATCTATGGTGACGTCGCCACCGTGTCCGCTCTCAATGTCGCGCCGCACCTTTTGGAGATTAGGGTCCGCGGATTGAAGACTCTTGATCCGCTCCAACAAGGTCGGTGTAACAATAAGAGCCGCTAAAATAGCTTGCATTTCCGGAGCTACTACCTCAAGATCTAGCCGTTTCATCTCCAAGCATAATTGATCCTGAGCCGTAACTTTCAACGCAAGATTTTCCACCGACTTTCTGCTAAGAGCATCGGCGACCACATTCGCTTTCCCGGGGTGGTAAAGGATCGAGACATCATAATCCTTTAATAACTCCAACCACCACCGTTGGCGCATATTCAGCTCCTTTTGTGTGAACAAATACTTCAGACTTTTGTGGTCCGTATATATCTCGCAACGCGCGCCATATAGATAATGTCTCCACAACTTAAGAGCAAATACCACTGCGGCTAGCTCTAAGTCATGGATAGGGTAGTTCTTCTCGTAGCTCTTCAACTGACGGGATGCATAGGCAATCACCTTCCCGCCTTGCATCAGAACACACCCCAAGCCTGAATAAGATGCGTCACTATATACCACAAAATCTTCGCCTTGCACCGGTAACGCGAGTACCGGAGTCGAAGTCAATCTATTCTTCAACTCTTGAAAACTCCGATCGCACTCGTCGCTCCAAACGAACTTGGTGCCCTTCTTCGTTAGACCGGTAAGTGGAATTACAATTTTAGAGAAACCTTCCACGAACCGCCTATAATAGCCCGCTAAGCCCACAAAGCTTCGGACTTCCGTGACATTGGTAGGGCGCGGCCAATCCTTGATTGCCTCTATTTTCCTCGGTCACCGTAAATTCCGCCTCGGAAATAACATGCCCCAGAAATGCAACTTCCCTCAGCCAAAAGTCGCACTTCTTCAATTTGGCATATAACTTCTCCTCCCGAAGGATTTGAAGTACTATGCGCAAATGCTCCGAATGTTCCTCGTCACTGCGGGAATAGACCAGTATGTCATCTATGAAGACCACCACAAACTGGTCCAAACACTTCTTGAAGACACGGTTCATTAGGTCCATGAACGCTGCCGGGGCATTCGTGAGCCCAAATGGCATTACCGTGAATTCATAATGTCCATACCGCGTGCGGAATGCGGTTTTCTGAACATCCTCCGGCTTAATCCTTAATTGATGATAGCCCGATTGGAGGTCAATCTTCGAATAGACACTCGACCCTTGCAATTGATCGAACAAGTCATCGATTCTGGGTAGCGGATACTTGTTCTTGATCGTGACCTTGGTCAACTCGCGTAGTTCTACGCAGTAGTCGAACGATCCATCCTTCTTCCGCACAAATAATACCGGGCTCCCCACGGCGATACACTCACGGATGAATTCCTTATCAAGGAGATCCAACAATTGAGCCCTCAACTCTTTTAATTCCGCCGCGCCATCCGATATGGAGCCTTCGAAATCGGCGCGGTTCCGGGAACCAAGTCGATTACAAACTCGATTTCTCGCTCTGGCGGTATTCCCGGTAATTCGGTAGGAAATACGTCGGGGAACTCCCGAACTACCGATAGTTCCTCGAATGTCGGGGTCAGGCGCTCGACTTCTACAACGGTCGCCATATAGGCGGCGCAACCGCCGCTAACAAGCTTCCTCGTCTCGTCGCCGACATCGTGCGGCGAAGCAGGAACTCTTACATGCTTTGTAGACAAGTTCCTCCTGTCCTGGCTCACGAAATGTGATCACTTTCTCCTTACAGTCGATCAACGCGTAATATTTTGAGAGCCAGTCCATGCCCAAAATCACGTCGAAATCCTTCAACCCTTTGAGCACTAAGGTTCGGATTGGCATTATCCAGTCACCTATCTGCACTGGACATGCAGGGCATTCCTTATAAATATGGATTACCGAACCAGGGCTATCCATTCGCCACACCTTTTCACAAGCCTTTACATCTATACCATGAGCTCGTGCAAATGATTTACTTATAATTGAATTAGTGGCACCTGTATCAAACAAAGCTCTGGAGCGAACTCCGTTAATTAAAACCATACCTGCCACAGTTTCACGCGGCTCAGCCTCGGCAGGCTCCTCGACTTGGGCCCGAGCGGCGAATACCCGTCCGCTCGGCGCCGACCGTGTTGTCTCGGCCGACGCGGAGCCATCACGCGCCCACCGACATGGCAACAGGTGGAGCTCCTCCATAATACACCGTGTCGATGGAGTCGATGCAACCGACGGGCAGACGGGGCCTTCGCCGGATGCCCGCCGATGTGCCCTTCTTGCCCACAATTGTAGCACTTGCTCAGCCGCTTGCGCACCGATGTGCCCGATGATTCCCGCCGCCACATATAGTACATCGTCGCGGTCCACGACTCCACGATCGCGTTCGTGGGTTCTTCTGGGGCTTCTTGAAATTTGATGTCCCCCCGAAGGACCGCCCCGATCGCTTCTTTCCTTTATCTTTGGACGCCGCCAAGCTCACGTTCCTCGCGCACATGAGCGTCGCCGTGCTCCGCCCATAATGCACGATCAAATACCTCCGCATACGTAGTGAGCTTAAGAATCGCACCGCTTCGATATATGCTCGGCCCGAGTCCTCGCAAGAACTCCGCCCGTCCTTGCCGTCTCGGACCACTTCCGGAACACCGTCTATAATATGGGAGAATTCCTGCTCGAACTCCGCTACAGAGCGGTCTCCCTGCCTCAAGGTTCTGAACTTCTCCTGCAACTTTCGCTTCACTGTGTCCGGGAAGTAATTTGCATACATCTCCCTCTTGAACTCCTCCCAGGTGATAGGTGGGAGATCAGAAGGTCGATCTCGCTTCAATCGCTTCCACCACACCTTCGCCGTCTTCTCAAGACAATGCGTGGCGAAGTAGACCTTGTTTTGCTCCGAGGTGTTAAAGTCCTCGAACATCATTTCCATTGAGTCAATCCATGACTCCACTATCTCCGGCTCCACTTGTCCGCTCAAAGATTGGTGGGTGGAACTTCATGAATCGAATAAGGGCCGTCAACGCCGCCTTGTTCCGTCTCCTCGGCCGAAGCATCGGGGTTGCCGAACCCGACGCCGCCGGAAGTGCACTTGCCGGCGGAGGACATGCCGCCACCGGAACTGCTGCCACACCCTCGCCTTCAGCCGCCTCAGGTACGCGTACTGGGGGCGCGGGTGGAGTACGAATCTCGGCCGCTGCTGCAGCCGTCGCCGCTATCTGTTGCTCCATTAGCTCCTGGAGCCGATCAAAACGACCCGTCAACGCAGTCATCTGCGTCCGTAACTCCTGCACCTCGCTAGGGCCCGTCGTCTCTGGTGCCAAAGGAGGTCCAGGTAGGTCCGGGTCTCCCGACAACGATGCCGAACCCGACCTACGCGTGTAGCGTCTCGGAGGCATTAGTTCCTGAAACGCAATAACCGGGTTAGTTATCTTAACCCATCGACTTACTCGTAATTAACAATCTACGAGACTCAACATTTAAAAATTAGGCGGAAGCACACAAGTGTACTCATTCTAGACTTTAAGCGTCATGTTGTCGGCCGCCCAACACAAGCACTTGAAGCCAAGAACCAATACCCTTGAATCCGTCTCTATTCACAGCTAGAGACATCTCAACCATTACTTCGACCCAATCGAATTAACTTCCGCACTTGACATAGGTTCACGTTCCGCTCACGTACCTATGGCCTTAGAGTTTACCATCCTAGAGTTCCCTAGGGTCATCCTAGACTCTCTCTTTACTTGCTCTTACTTCCTCTGATACCAAAAGAATACCTGTCACGCCCCGAGACCGCTACCGATTTGGTTCGGTTCGGGAACGCCGATCAGGCGCCGAACGGACAGCACCTCCCCTGTCCGCCCAAGGCTCAACAACAAGTCATGTACAAAGAATTGCCCAGGAGAAAGAATTCTACATTATACATGACAGAAGATGCACCTAAAGGTGCGAACAACCATAAGAGCAAGATACAAGTATTTTATACAAGTAATATAAAGAGAGAAGAGTCTATCTATTACAATCATTCAACCATTTGTTTACATTGTTTAACTTCAATTACATTCTTTCCCCAAAATACATAAGTCTCTACATATCCAAAATGTACATTGTTCTTTCTCCAAGTTATATAAAACTATACCAAAATTTATCCGAGGAAGGCTCTAACGCAAATGGCGGCCTCTACCAACTAGGGCGCGATGCCCTTACCACGATCCTCACCAACCGCCCGCGAACTTGCACCTGTAATAGAGTGGGGTGAGAACTAACTTCCTTAGTTCCCAGTGGGCTCGGCCACCGACCCCACCGATCTCCCCACTAGGTCTAAGCAGTATATAGATATTTATCTTAAAGTCAGAATACGGTAAGTAAAGCATAATAGAAGAAATGCAATAACTACTTTGCTCGTAACAATAAGGTAAGAGTAATGCTCTAGCCATGTAACCACCAACATGCTAATAGAACTCTATCAAGTAAATTGCAATTCTATCATGCTCAATATGTACTTTTGTACCCAATCTCATAACTCTTTGGAGTTTGTTACCCAATCCATGGCTAGCCCGTAGGCACGCCCACGACTCAACACATTCAACCTCATGGGTTGTCTGCGGGACCCCACATAGGCTATCCCTCGGGACCCCACATAGGCTATCCCTCGGGACCCCACATAGGCTATCCCTATCGAATCACGTGCCAAGACCTCCGGAGACTCGCACTACTCGTGTGGAGCGACCACGTCACGAGCGCTGAGCAGACTGTGTGAGTATGATCTTCTCCTCCAATTTGGAGGGCATCCAACACAGGGGAATTAATAATCATCAAGTTCTATACTTGGTTCACATATCTCTAGTGTTCTATACACTATGTCATTATACAACAATATTCATCAAGTTGTCTACTTGGTTTTCATAGCTCTAGTGTCCTTTACACTAAGTTACAATGTCACAATGTCATAATGTCATATTGCCAATCATCAAGCTCTATACTTGGTTCATATATCTCTAGTTGATAATCATACATAATTAAATTGTCTCTAGGGTTCGGTGTCACAATATTCATCCTGATGCTTCCTATGTCCAAATGCAAGCCTATGGTGAAGCACGATAAGGGAAGTGTGCAAGCAGACTTCCTATGTCCAAATGCGACGCCCATAGCTCCGCACGATAAGAAAGCATGCAAGGAAAGTCATCTAACCATACCAGCCCTATCATGCATGAAAACTATACATATGCACATATATACGCAATATGACCAAGAATTTACTTAGACATAAAAGGGAGCCCAAGCTTCTAAAGCACCCCCACCTTTTGGGATGTTCCACGAGGTTAGAATGCCGCTCGACGCTTCTAACCACTACTTTGACTCCCGCCCAATATCGAAGCCGAAAGCCTTCGTGCTTGGCTCGGACGCTTAAACCGTTCGTCGAATCGACGAACCGTCGCCGCACGCGTTCGTGGACCTAACAATATGTTAGAAATGAGGTTAAAAGAGATCAAAACCTCATATTTAGAAAACCCCCAATTTGAGCCCTAGAAATTGCCCCGAGCAAAATCCCGCGTTAGAGCTCGAATTGATGGTGCAAACCACTTCTTAGAGACGCTAGGGTTCCATAAAAATTATCCCCAAAGGATAAAACCCACCCTAGCAAAGTCTACCATGAGAGCTCTCAAGAGCTTACCTCAAGTAGAAGCCCTAATGGTGGAGAAGATGAGGAAGATGATGCTAGGCTTGCTCCTAGCTTGATCCTCCACCAAGATCTCCACTCCTTCTCCTCCTCCTCCTTCTTCTTCTTCTTCTTTCTAGAGAGAGAAAGAGAGCTTGTGTGAGTGAGGGAGAGGGAATGACAGTGTGAGAGGGAGGGAGAGTCCCTCTATAGCATCTATTGTAACAAGATGCTAAAAGGCCCTTCAACTATGCAACCGCACCAACCGACCATTTTTCGGCTCCGGACCGGTCTCCTAACCCAGACCGGTCCCAGAGAGCCTTGCTCCACCCTCGCACTGGGACCGGTCTCCCCTTACGAGACCGGTCCTGCAGAGCTCGCTCTCGCGGGACAGCCTTCCGAGACCGGTCTCCTTTTCAGGGACCGGTCCCCCTGTGGACCATCACCCTACTCCAAGGACTTAGCCAAATTTTCACTTTTCGTCGTTTCTTCTCCGTTTCGCTCGTTTGGCATCCGATTCTTTTCAAATCCAACCGAGACTTTGCAAACATGTTTTCGAACACATTTTTATCATCTTTTCATCCACGCTAATGCCGGATTTAGCTCACGACCCAACATAGCTTTTCGGGTTCCGTTTTCGCGCCTACGCGCACAAAAACGCCCGAAAGCTTCCGAACTTCACCGGGAGCAACTCCGATGCACTTTTTGCCTTCGGATCAACTTCGAACTTTCTGAAGTCCATCCATTCGACAATCAGTCGATTCTAAACGTGGTGCAACTCTCGGATTTCGAGAATTCACATCATTACATATGTTGTTCCGGTTTTGGTTCTTGTGAACGTAGACAACGATATGTTGCCAATATACACTCTCGGGGCATAATAGAACAATATAATTGGGTTTTACTCTTTGTTCGGTGAAATGAGAAAAAGTACTGTTTCTAAAGTTATACTGTTAGGGCGCAACTGAGTAGTCTAATGTTGTTCCGGTTTTGGTTCTTGTGAACGTAGACAACGATACGTTGCCAATATACACTCTCGGGGCAAAATAGAACTATATAATTAGGTTTCACTCTTTGTTCGGTTGAATGAGAAAAAGTACTGTTTCTAAAGTTATACTGTTAGGGCGCAACTGAGTAGTCTAATGTTGTTCCTGTTTTGGTTCTTGTGAACGTAGACAACGATACGTTGCCAATATACACTCTCGGGGCATAATAGAACTATATAATTAGGTTTCACTCTTTGTTCGGTTGAATGAGAAAAAGTACTGTTTCTAAAGTTATACTGTTAGGGCGCAACTGAGTAGTCTAATGTTGTTCCGGTTTTGGTTCTTGTGAACGTAGACAACGATACGTTGCCAATATACACTCTGGGGGCATAATAGAACTATATAATTAGGTTTCACTCTTTGTTCGGTGGAATGAGAAAAAGTACTGTTTCCAAAGTTATTCTGTTAGGGCGCAACTGAGTAGTGTAATGTTGTTCCGGTTTTTGTTCTTGTGGACGTAGACAACGATACGTTGCCAATATACACTCTCGGGGCATAATAGAACTATATAATTAGGTTTCACTCTTTGTTCGGTTGAATGAGAAAAAGTACTGTTTCTAAAGTTATACTGTTAGAGCGCAACTGAGTAGTCTAATGTTGTTCCGGTTTTGGTTCTTGTGAACTTAGACAACGATACGTTGGCAATATACACTCTCGGGGCATAATAGAACTATATAATTAGGTTTCACTCTTTGTTCGGTTGAATGTGAAAAAGTACTGTTTCTAAAGTTATACTGTTAGGGCGCAACTGAGTAGTCTAATGTTGTTCCGGTTTTGGTTCTTGTGAACTTAGACAACGATACGTTGCCAATATACACTCTCGGGGCATAATAGAACTATATAATTAGGTTTCACTCTTTGTTCGATTGAATGAGAAAAAGTACTGTTTCTAAAGTTATACTGTTAGGGCGCAACTGAGTAGTCTAATGTTGTTCCGGTTTTGGTTCTTGTGAACGTAGACAACGATACGTTGCCAATATACACTCCCGGGTCATAATAGAACAATATAATTGGGTTTTACTCTTTGTTCGGTGGAATGAGAAAAAGTACTGTTTCCAAAGTTATACTGTTAGGGCGCAACTGAGTAGTCTTATGTTGTTCCGGTTTTGGTTCTTGTGAACGTAGACAACGATACGTTGCCAATATACACTCTCGGGGCATAATAGAACTATATAATTAGGTTTCACTCTTTGTTCGGTTGAATGAGAAAAAGTACTTGTTTCTAAAGTTATACCGTTAGGGCGCAATCGAGTAGTCTAATGTTGTTCCTTTTGGTTCTTGTGAACTTAGACAACGATACGTTGCCAATATACACTCTCGGGCATAATAGAACAATATAATTGGGTTTTACTCTTTGTTCTTGAATGAGAAAAGTACTGCTTTCTAAAGTTATACCGTTAGTGGCGCAACCGAGTACCGTAATGTTGTTCCGGTTTTGGTTCTTGTGAACGTAGACAACGATACGTTGCTAATATACACTCTCAGGGCATAATAGAACAATATAATTAGGTTTCACTCTTTGTTCGGTTGAATGTGAAAAAGTACTGTTTCTAAAGTTATACTGTTAGGGCGCAAATGAGTAGTCTAATGTTGTTCCGGTTTTGGTTCTTGTGAACGTAGACAACGATACGTTGCCAATATACGCTCCCGGGGCATAATAGAACAATATAATTGGGTTTTACTCTTTGTTCGGTGGAATGAGAAAAAGTACTGTTTCCAAAGTTATACTGTTAGGGCGCAACTGAGTAGTCTAATGTTGTTCCGGTTTTGGTTCTTGTGAACGTAGACAACGATACGTTGCCAATATACACTCTCGGGGCAAAATAGAACTATATAATTAGGTTTCACTCTTTGTTCGGTTGAATGAGAAAAAGTACTGTTTCTAAAGTTATACGGTTAGGGCAAATCGAGTAGTCTAATGTTGTTCGGTTTTTGTTCTTGTGAACTTAGACAACGATACGTTGCCAATATACACTCTCGGGGCATAATAGAACTATATAATTAGGTTTCACTCTTTGTTCGGTTGAATGAGAAAAAGTACTGTTTCTAAAGTTATACTGTTAGGGCGCAACTGAGTAGTCTTAT
The DNA here is from genome assembly GCA_025177825.1 of Aechmea fasciata. NCBI lineage: Eukaryota > Viridiplantae > Streptophyta > Magnoliopsida > Poales > Bromeliaceae > Aechmea > Aechmea fasciata. Next base: position 15,734,399 of record CM045929.1, on the reverse strand, counting down.
GTTGTTCCGGTTTTGGTTCTTGTGAACGTAGACAACGATACGTTGCCAATATACACTCTCGGGGCATAATAGAACTATATAATTAGGTTTCACTCCTTGTTCGGTTGAATGAGAAAAAGTACTGTTTCTAAAGTTATACTGTTAGGGCGCAACTGAGTAGTCTAATGTTGTTCCGGTTTTGGTTCTTGTGAACGTAGACAACGATACGTTGCCAATATACACTCTCGGGGCATAATAGAACAATATAATTGGGTTTTACTCTTTGTTTGGTGGAATGAGAAAAAGTACTGTTTCCAAAGTTATTCTCATAGGGCGCAACGAGTAGTGTAATGTTGTTCCTGCTTTTTGTTCTTTTGGACGTAGACAACGATACGTTGCCAATATACACTCTGGGCATAATAGAACTATATAATTAGGTTTCACTCTTTGTTCGGTTGAATGAGAAAAAGTATCGTTTCTAAAGTTATACCGTTAGGGCGCAACCGAGTAGTCTTATGTTGTTCCGGTTTTGGTTCTTGTGAACGTAGACAACGATATGTTGCCAATATACACTCTCGGGGCATAATAGAACAATATAATTGGGTTTTACTCTTTGTTCGGTGAAATGAGAAAAAGTACTGTTTCTAAAGTTATACTGTTAGGGCGCAACTGAGTAGTCTTATGTTGTTCCGGTTTTGGTTCATGTGAACGTAGACAACGATACGTTGCCAATATACACTCTCGGGGCATAATAGAACTATATAATTAGGTTTCACTCTTTGTTCGGTTGAATGAGAAAAAGTACTGTTTCTAAAGTTATACTGTTAGGGCGCAACTGAGTAGTCTAATGTTGTTCCGGTTTTGGTTCTTATGAACGTAGACAACGATACGTTGCCAATATACACTCTCGGGGCAAAATAGAACAATATAATTGGGTTTTACTCTTTGTTCGGTGGAATGAGAAAAAGTACTGTTTCCAAAGTTATACTGTTAGGGCGCAACTGAGTAGTCTAATGTTGTTCCGGTTTTGGTTCTTGTGAACTTAGGCAACGATACGTTGCCAATATACACTCTCGGGGCATAATAGAACAATATAATTGGGTTTTACTCTTTGTTCGGTGGAATGAGAAAAGTACTGTTTCCAAAGTTATTCTGTTAGGGCGCAACTGAGTAGTGTAATGTTGTTCCGGTTTTTGTTCTTGTGGACGTAGACAACGATACGTTGCCAATATACACTCTCGGGGCATAATAGAACTATATAATTAGGTTTCACTCTTTGTTCGGTTGAATGAGAAAAAGTACTGTTTCTAAAGTTATACTGTTAGGGCGCAACTGAGTAGTCTAATGTTGTTCCGGTTTTGGTTCTTGTGAACTTAGACAACGATACGTTGGCAATATACACTCTCGGGGCATAATAGAACTATATAATTAGGTTTCACTCTTTGTTCGGTTGAATGTGAAAAAGTACTGTTTCTAAAGTTATACTGTTAGGGCGCAACTGAGTAGTCTAATGTTGTTCCGGTTTTGGTTCTTGTGAACTTAGACAACGATACGTTGCCAATATACACTCTCGGGGCATAATAGAACTATATAATTAGGTTTCACTCTTTGTTCGGTTGAATGAGAAAAAGTACTGTTTCTAAAGTTATACTGTTAGGGCGCAAATGAGTAGTCTAATGTTGTTCCGGTTTTGGTTCTTGTGAACGTAGACAACGATACGTTGCCAATATACACTCTTGGGGCATAATAGAACAATATAATTGGGTTTTACTCTTTGTTCGGTGGAATGAGAAAAAGTACTGTTTCCAAAGTTATTCTGTTAGGGCGCAACTGAGTAGTGTAATGTTGTTCCGGTTTTTGTTCTTTTGGACGTAGACAACGATACGTTGCCAATATACACTCTCGGGGCATAATAGAACTATATAATTAGGTTTCACTCTTTGTTCGGTTGAATGAGAAAAAGTACTGTTTCTAAAGTTATACTGTTAGGGCGCAACTGAGTAGTCTTATGTTGTTCCGGTTTTGGTTCTTGTGAACGTAGACAACGATATGTTGCCAATATACACTCTCGGGGCATAATAGAACAATATAATTGGGTTTTACTCTTTGTTCGGTGAAATGAGAAAAAGTACTGTTTCTAAAGTTATACTGTTAGGGCGCAACTGAGTAGTCTTATGTTGTTCCGGTTTTGGTTCTTGTGAACGTAGACAACGATACGTTGCCAATATACACTCTCGGGGCAAAATAGAACTATATAATTAGGTTTCACTCTTTGTTCGGTTGAATGAGAAAAAGTACTGTTTCTAAAGTTATACTGTTAGGGCGCAACTGAGTAGTCTAATGTTGTTCCGGTTTTGGTTCTTGTGAACGTAGACAACGATACGTTGCCAATATACACTCTCGGGGCATAATAGAACTATATAATTAGGTTTCACTCTTTGTTCGGTTGAATGAGAAAAAGTACTGTTTCTAAAGTTATACTGTTAGAGCGCTAACCGAGTAGTCTAATGTTGTTCCGGTTTTGGTTCTTGTGAACGTAGACAACGATACGTTGCCAATATACACTCTCGGGGCATAATAGAACAATATAATTGGGTTTTACTCTTTGTTCGGTGGAATGAGAAAAAGTACTGTTTCCAAAGTTATTCTGTTAGGGCGCAACTGAGTAGTGTAATGTTGTTCCGGTTTTGTTCTTGTGGACGTAGACAACGATACGTTGCCAATATACACTCTCGGGGCATAATAGAACTATATAATTAGGTTTCACTCTTTGTTCGGTTGAATGAGAAAAAGTACTGTTTCTAAAGTTATACTGTTAGAGCGCAACTGAGTAGTCTAATGTTGTTCCGGTTTTGGTTCTTGTGAACTTAGACAACGATACGTTGGCAATATACACTCTCGGGGCATAATAGAACTATATAATTAGGTTTCACTCTTTGTTCGGTTGAATGTGAAAAAGTACTGTTTCTAAAGTTATACTGTTAGGGCGCAACTGAGTAGTCTAATGTTGTTCCGGTTTTGGTTCTTGTGAACTTAGACAACGATACGTTGCCAATATACACTCTCGGGGCATAATAGAACTATATAATTAGGTTTCACTCTTTGTTCGGTTGAATGAGAAAAAGTACTGTTTCTAAAGTTATACTGTTAGGGCGCAACTGAGTAGTCTAATGGTGTTCCGGTTTTGGTTCTTGTGAACGTAGACAACGATACGTTGCCAATATACACTCTCGGGGCATAATAGAACTATATAATTGGGTTTTACTCTTTGTTCGGTGGAATGAGAAAAAGTACTGCTTTCCAAAGTTATACCGTTAGGGCGGGCGCAACGAGTAGTCTTATGTTGTTCCTGCTTTGGTTCTTGTGAACGTAGACAACGATACGTTGCCAATATACACTCTCGGGCAAAATAGAACTATATAATTAGGTTTCACTCTTTGTTCGGTTGAATGAGAAAAAGTACTGCTTTCTAAAGTTATACCGTTAGGCGCAATCGAGTAGTCTAATGTTGTTCCGGTTTTGGTTCTTGTGAACTTAGACAACGATACGTTGCCAATATACACTCTCGGGGCATAATAGAACAATATAATTGGGTTTTACTCTTTGTTCGGTGGAATGCGAAAAGTACTGTTTCCAAAGTTATTCGTTATGGCGCAACCGAGTAGTCTAATGTTGTTCCGGTTTTGGTTCTTGTGAACGTAGACAACGATACGTTGCCAATATACACTCTCGGGGCATTATAGAACTATATAATTAGGTTTCACTCTTTGTTCGGTTGAATGAGAAAAAGTACTGTTTCTAAAGTTATACTGTTAGGGCGCAACTGAATAGTCTTATGTTGTTCCGGTTTTGGTTCTTGTGAACGTAGACCACGATATGTTGCCAATATACACTCTCGGGGCATAATAGAACAATATAATTGGGTTTTACTCTTTGTTCGGTGAAATGAGAAAAAGTACTGTTTCTAAAGTTATACTGATAGGGCGCAACTGAGTAGTCTTATGTTGTTCTGGTTTTTGTTCTTGTGAACGTAGACAACGATACGTTGCCAATATACACTCTCGGGGCAAAATAGAACTATATAATTAGGTTTCACTCTTTGTTCGGTTGAATGAGAAAAAGTACTGTTTCTAAAGTTATACTGTTAGGGCGCAACTGAGTAGTCTAATGTTGTTCCGGTTTTGGTTCTTATGAACGTAGACAACGATACGTTGCCAATATACACTCTCGGGGCAAAATAGAACTATATAATTAGGTTTCACTCTTTGTTCGGTTGAATGAGAAAAAGTACTGTTTGTAAAGTTATACTGTTAGGGCGCAACTGAGTAGTCTAATGTTGTTCCGGTTTTGGTTCTTGTGAACGTAGACAACGATACGTTGCCAATATACACTCTCAGGGCATAATAGAACAATATAATTGGGTTTTACTCTTTGTTCGGTGGAATGAGAAAAGTACTTGTTTCCAAAGTTATTCCGTTAGGGCGCAAATCGAGTAGTGTAATGTTGTTCGGTTTTTGTTCTTGTGGACGTAGACAACGATACGTTGCCAATATACACTCTCGGGGCATAATAGAACTATATAATTAGGTTTCACTCTTTGTTCGGTTGAATGAGAAAAAGTACTGTTTCTAAAGTTATACTGTTAGAGCGCAACTGAGTAGTCTAATGTTGTTCCGGTTTTGGTTCTTGTGAACTTAGACAACGATACGTTGGCAATATACACTCTCGGGGCATAATAGAACTATATAATTAGGTTTCACTCTTTGTTCGGTTGAATGAGAAAAAATACGTTTCTAAAGTTATACCGTTAGTAACGAGTAGTCTAATGTTGTTCCGGTTTTGGTTCTTGTGAACTTAGACAACGATACGTTGCCAATATACACTCTCGGGGCATAATAGAACTATATAATTAGGTTTCACTCTTTGTTCGGTTGAATGAGAAAAAGTACTGTTTCTAAAGTTATACTGTTAGGGCGCAAATGAGTAGTCTAATGTTGTTCCGGTTTTGGTTCTTGTGAACGTAGACAACGATACGTTGCCAATATACACTCTCGGGGCATAATAGAACAATATAATTGGGTTTTACTCTTTGTTCGGTGGAATGAGAAAAAGTACGTTTCCAAAGTTATACCGTTAGGGCGCAAATGAGTAGTCTTATGTTGTTCCGGTTTTGGTTCTTGTGAACGTAGACAACGATACGTTGCCAATATACACTCTCTGGGCAAAATAGAACTATATAATTAGGTTTCACTCTTTGTTCGGTTGAATGAGAAAAAGTACTGTTTCTAAAGTTATACTGTTAGGGCGCAACTGAGTAGTCTAATGTTGTTCCGGTTTTGGTTCTTGTGAACTTAGACAACGATACGTTGCCAATATACACTCTCAGGGCATAATAGAACAATATAATTGGGTTTTACTCTTTGTTCGGTGGAATGAGAAAAAGTACTGTTTCCAAAGTTATTCTGTTAGGGCGCAACTGAGTAGTGTAATGTTGTTCCGGTTTTTGTTCTTGTGGACGTAGACAACGATACGTTGCCAATATACACTCTCGGGGCATAATAGAACTATATAATTAGGTTTCACTCTTTGTTCGGTTGAATGAGAAAAAGTACTGTTTCTAAAGTTATACTGTTAGGGCGCAACTGAGTAGTCTAATGTTGTTCCGGTTTTGGTTCTTGTGAACTTAGACAACGATACGTTGGCAATATACACTCTCGGGGCATAATAGAACTATAAAATTAGGTTTCACTCTTTGTTCGGTTGAATGAGAAAAAGTACTGTTTCGAAAGTTATACTGTTAGGGCGCAACTGAGTAGTCTAATGTTGTTCCGGTTTTGGTTCTTGTGAACTTAGACAACGATACGTTGCCAATATACACTCTCAGGGCATAATAGAACAATATAATTAGGTTTCACTCTTTGTTCGGTTGAATGAGAAAAAATCGTTTCTAAAGTTATACTGTTAGGCGCAAATCGAGTAGTCTAATGTTGTTCCGGTTTTGGTTCTTGTGAACGTAGACAACGATACGTTGCCAATATACACTCTCGGGGCATAATAGAACAATATAATTGGTTTTCACTCTTTGTTCTGGAATGAGAAAAAGTACTGTTTCCAAAGTTATACTGTTAGGGCGCAACTGAGTAGTCTAATGTTGTTCCGGTTTTGGTTCTTGTGAACGTAGACAACGATACGTTGCCAATATACACTCTCGGGCATAATAGAACAATATAATTAGGTTTCACTCTTTGTTCGGTTGAATGAGAAAAAGTACCGTTTCTAAAGTTATACCGTTAGGGCGCAAATCGAGTAGTCTAATGTTGTTCCTGCTTTTGGTTCTTGTGAACTTAGACAACGATACGTTGCCAATATACACTCTCGGGGCATAATAGAACAATATAATTAGGTTTCACTCTTTGTTCGGTTGAATGAGAAAAAGTACTGTTTCTAAAGTTATGCTGTTAGGGCGCAACTGAGTAGTCTAATGATGTTCCGGTTTTGGTTCTTTGGAACGTAGACAACGATACGTTGCCAATATACACTCTCGGGGCATAATAGAACAATATAATTGGGTTTCACTCTTTGTTCGGTTGAATGAGAAAAAGTACTCGTTTTCTAAAGTTATACCGTTAGGGCTAACCGAGTAGTCTAATGTTGTTCCTGCTTTGGTTCTTGTGAACGTAGACAACGATACGTTGCCAATATACACTCTCGGGCATAATAGAACAATATAATTGGGTTTTACTCTTTGTTCTTGAATGAGAAAAAGTACTGTTTCTAAAGTTATACCGTTAGTGGCGCAATCGAGTAGTCTTAATGTTGTTCCGGTTTTGGTTCTTGTGAACGTAGACAACGATACGTTGCCAATATACACTCTCGGGGCATAATAGAACAATATAATTGGGTTTTACTCTTTGTTCGGTTGAATGAGAAAAAGTACGTTTCCAAAGTTATTCGTTAGGGCGCAAAACGAGTAGTCTAATGTTGTTCCTGCTTTGTTCTTGTGGAACGTAGACAACGATACGTTGCCAATATACACTCTCGGGCATAATAGAACTATATAATTAGGTTTCACTCTTTGTTCTTGAATGAGAAAAGTGCTTTCTAAAGTTATACCGTTAGAGCGCAAATCGAGTAGTCTAATGTTGTTCCTGGTTTTGGTTCTTGTGAACTTAGACAACGATACGTTGGCCAATATACACTCTCGGGGCATAATAGAACTATATAATTAGGTTTCACTCTTTGTTCGGTTGAATGAGAAAAAGTACTGTTTCTAAAGTTATACTGTTAGGGCGCAATTGAGTAGTCTAATGTTGTTCCGGTTTTGGTTCTAGTGAACTTAGACAACGATACGTTGCCAATATACACTCTCAGGGCATAATAGAACTATATAATTAGGTTTCACTCTTTGTTCTTGAATGAGAAAAAGTACATCGTTTCTAAAGTTATACCGTTGTGGCGCAACCGAGTAGTCTAATGTTGTTCCTGCTTTGGTTCTTGTGAACGTAGACAACGATACGTTGCCAATATACACTCGGGCATAATAGAACAATATAATTGGGTTTTACTCTTTGTTCTATGGTTGAATGAGAAAAAGTACTCGTTTCCAAAGTTATACTGTTAGGGCGCAACCGAGTAGTCTTATGTTGTTCCGGTTTTGGTTCTTGTGAACGTAGACAACGATACGTTGCCAATATACACTCTCGGGGCATAATAGAACTATATAATTAGGTTTCACTCTTTGTTCGGTTGAATGAGAAAAAGTACTTTTCCAAAGTTATACTGTTAGGGCGCAACCGAGTAGTCTAATGTTGTTCCTTTTGGTTCTTGTGAACTAGACAACGATACGTTGCCAATATACACTCTCGGGGCATAATAGAACAATATAATTGGGTTTTCACTCTTTGTTCTGGAATGAGAAAAAGTACGTTTCCAAAGTTATTCGTTAGTAATCGAGTAGTCTAATGTTGTTCCGGTTTTTGTTCTTGTGAACGTAGACAACGATACGTTGCCAATATACACTCTCGGGGCATAATAGAACTATATAATTAGGTTTCACTCTTTGTTCGGTTGAATGAGAAAAAGTACTGTTTCTAAAGTTATACTGTTAGGGCGCAACTGAGTAGTCTAATGTTGTTCCAGTTTTGGTTCTTGTGAACGTAGACCACGATATGTTGCCAATATACACTCTCGGGGCATAATAGAACAATATAATTGGGTTTTACTCTTTGTTCAGATGAGTGAGAAGAAGTACTGTTTCTGAAGGTATACTGTTAGGGCGCAACTGAGTAGTCTGATGTTGTTCCGGTTGGTTCTTGTGAACGTAGACAACGATACGTTGCCAATATACACTCTCGGGGCATAATAGAACTATATAATTAGGTTTCACTCTTTGTTCAGTTGAATGAGAAAAAGTACTGTTTCTAAAGTTATACTGTTAGGGCGCAACTGAGTAGTCTAATGTTGTTCCGGTTTTGGTTCTTATGAACGTAGACAACGATACGTTGCCAATATACACTCTCGGGGCATAATAGAACTATATAATTAGGTTTCACTCTTTGTTCGGTTGAATGAGAAAAAGTACTGTTTCTAAAGTTATACTGTTAGGGCGCAACTGAGTAGTCTAATGTTGTTCCGGTTTTGGTTCTTGTGAACGTAGACAACGATACGTTGCCAATATACACTCTCCGGGCATAATAGAACAATATAATTGGGTTTTACTCTTTGTTCGGTGGAATGAGAAAAAGTACTGTTTCCAAAGTTATTCTGTTAGGGCGCAACTGAGTAGTGTAATGTTGTTCCGGTTTTTGTTCTTGTGGACGTAGACAACGATACGTTGCCAATATACACTCTCGGGGCATAATAGAACTATATAATTAGGTTTCACTCTTTGTTCGGTTGAATGAGAAAAAGTACTGTTTCTAAAGTTATACTGTTAGGGCGCAACTGAGTAGTCTAATGTTGTTCCGGTTTTGGTTCTTGTGAACTTAGACAACGATACGTTGCTAATATACACTCTCAGGGCATAATAGAACAATATAATTAGGTTTCACTCTTTGTTCGGTTGAATGAGAAAAAGTACTGTTTCTAAAGTTATACTGTTAGGGCGCAACTGAGTAGTCTTATGTTGTTCCGGTTTTGGTTCTTGTGAACGTAGACAACGATATGCCACAATATACACTCTCGGGCATAATAGAACTATATAATTAGGTTTCACTCTTTGTTCGGTTGAATGAGAAAAAGTACTGTTTCTAAAGTTATACTGTTAGGGCGCAACTGAGTAGTCTAATGTTGTTCCGGTTTTGGTTCTTGTGAACTTAGACAACGATACGTTGCCAATATACACTCTCAGGGCATAATAGAACAATATAATTAGGTTTCACTCTTTGTTCGGTTGAATGAGAAAAATCTTGTTTCCAAAGTTATCTTTGTTAGGCGCAAGCGAGTAGTCTTATGTTGTTCCGGTTTTGGTTCTTGTGAACGTAGACAACGATACGTTGCCAATATACACTCTCGGGGCAAAATAGAACTATATAATTAGGTTTCACTCTTTGTTCGGTTGAATGAGAAAAAAATCTTGTTTCTAAAGTTATCTTTGTTAGGGCGCAACTGAGTATTCAAATGTTGTTCCGATTTTGGTTCTTGTGAACTTAGACAACGATACGGTGCCAATATACACTCTCGAGGCATAATAGAACAATATAATTGGGTTTCACTCTTTGTTCGGTTGAATGAGAAAAATCTTGTTTCTAAAGTTATACTGTTAGGGCGCAACTGAGTAGTCTAATGTTGTTCCGGTTTTGGTTCTTGTGAACGTAGACAATGATACGTTGCCAATATACACTCTCGGGGCATAATAGAACAATAAAATTGGGTTTAACCCTTTGTTCGGTTGAATGAGAAAAAGTACTGTTTCTAAAGTTATACTGTTAGGGCGCAACTGAGTAGTCTTATGTTGTTCCGGTTTTGGTTCTTGTGAACGTAGACAACGATATGTTGCCAATATACACTCTCGGGGCATAATAGAACAATATAATTAGGTTTCACTCTTTGTTCGGTTGAATGAGAAAAATCTTGTTTCTAAAAGTTATCGTTAGGGCGCAATGAGTAGTCTAATGTTGTTCGGTTTTGGTTCTTGTGAACTTAGACAAAGATACGTTGCCAATATACACTCTCGGGGCATAATAGAACAATATAATTAGGTTTTACTCTTTGTTCGGTGGAATGAGAAAAAAATCTTGTTTCTAAAGTTATCTTGTTAGGGCGCAATGCGTAATGTTGTTCCGGTTTTGTTCTTGTGAACGTAGACAACGATACGTTGCCAATATACACTCTCGGGGCATAATAGAACTATATAATTAGGTTTCACTCTTTGTTCGGTTGAATGAGAAAAATCTTGTTTCTAAAGTTATCTTTGTTAGGGCGCAAATGAGTAGTCTAATGTTGTTCCGGTTTTGGTTCTTGTGAACGTAGACAACGATACGTTGCCAATATACGCTCCCGGGGCATAATAGAACAATATAATTGGGTTTTACTCTTTGTTCGGTGGAATGAGAAAAATCTTGTTTCCAAAGTTATCTTTGTTAGGCGCAAGGCGAGTAGTCTTATGTTGTTCGGTTTTGGTTCTTGTGAACGTAGACAACGATACGTTGCCAATATACACTCTCGGGGCATAATAGAACTATATAATTAGGTTTCACTTTTTGTTCGGTTGAATGTGAAAAAGTACTGTTTCTAAAGTTATACTGTTATGGCGCAACTGAGTAGTCTAATGTTGTTCCGGTTTTGGTTCTTGTGAACGTAGACAACGATACGTTGCCAATATACACTCTCGGGGCATAATAGAACAATATAATTGGGTTTTACTCTTTGTTCGGTGGAATGAGAAAAAGTACTGTTTCCAAAGTTATTCTGTTAGGGCGCAACTGAGTAGTGTAATGTTGTTCCGGTTTTTGTTCTTTTGGACGTAGACAACGATACGTTGCCAATATACACTCTCGGGGCATAATAGAACTATATAATTAGGTTTCACTCTTTGTTCGGTTGAATAAGAAAAAGTACTGTTTCTAAAGTTATACTGTTAGGGCGCAACTGAGTAGTCTTATGTTGTTCCGGTTTTGGTTCTTGTGAACGTAGACCACGATATGTTGCCAATATACACTCTCGGGGCATAATAGAACAATATAATTGGGTTTTACTCTTTGTTCGGTGAAATGAGAAAAAGTACTGTTTCTAAAGTTATACTGTTAGGGCGCAACTGAGTAGTCTTATGTTGTTCCGGTTTTGGTTCTTGTGAACGTAGACAACGATACGTTGCCAATATACACTCTCGGGGCAAAATAGAACTATATAATTAGGTTTCACTCTTTGTTCGGTTGAATGAGAAAAATCTTGTTTCTAAAGTTATCTTTGTTAGGGCGCAACTGAGTAGTCTAATGTTGTTCCGGTTTTGGTTCTTATGAACGTAGACAACGATACGTTGCCAATATACACTCTCGGGGCAAAATAGAACTATATAATTAGGTTTCACTCTTTGTTCGGTTGAATGAGAAAAAGTACTGTTTCTAAAGTTATACTGTTAGGCGCAACTGAGTAGTCTAATGTTGTTCCGGTTTTGGTTCTTGTGAACTTAGACAACGATACGTTGCCAATATACACTCTCGGGGCATAATAGAACTATATAATTAGGTTTCACTCTTTGTTCGGTTGAATGAGAAAAAGTACTGTTTCTAAAGTTATACTGTTAGGGCGCAACTGAGTAGTCTAATGTTGTTCCGGTTTTGGTTCTTGTGAACTTAGACAACGATACGTTGCCAATATACACTCTCGGGGCATAATAGAACTATATAATTAGGTTTCACTCTTTGTTCGGTTAAATGAGAAAAATCTTGTTTCTAAAGTTATCTTTGTTAGGCGCAAGCGAGTAGTCTAATGTTGTTCCGGTTTTGGTTCTTGTGAACGTAGACAACGATACGTTGCCAATATACACTCTCGGGGCATAATAGAACAATATAATTAGGTTTCACTCTTTGTTTGGTTGAATGAGAAAAAAATCTTGTTTCTAAAGTTATACGTTAGGGCGCAACTGAGTAGTCTAATGTTGTTCCGGTTTTGGTTCTTGTGAACGTAGACAACGATACGTTGCCAATATACACTCTCGGGGCATAATAGAACAATATAATTGGGTTTTACTCTTTGTTCGGTGGAATGAGAAAAAGTACTGTTTCCAAAGTTATACTGTTAGGGCGCAACTGAGTAGTCTTATGTTGTTCCGGTTTTGGTTCTTGTGAACGTAGACAAAGATACGTTGCCAATATACACTCTCGGGGCATAATAGAACTATATAATTAGGTTTCACTCTTTGTTCGGTTGAATGAGAAAAAGTACTGTTTCTAAAGTTATACTGTTAGGGCGCAACTGAGTAGTCTAATGTTGTTCCGGTTTTGGTTCTTATGAACGTAGACAACGATACGTTGCCAATATACACTCTCGGGGCATAATAGAACTATATAATTAGGTTTCACTCTTTGTTCGGTTGAATGAGAAAAAGTACTGTTTCTAAAGTTATACTGTTAGGGCGCAACTGAGTAGTCTAATGTTGTTCTGTTTTGGTTCTTGTGAACGTAGACAACGATACGTTGCCAATATACACTCTCGGGGCATAATAGAACAATATAATTGGGTTTTACTCTTTGTTCGGTGGAATGAGAAAAATCTTGTTTCCAAAGTTATTACGTTAGGGCGGAACTGGGTAGTGTAATGTTGTTCCGGTTTTTGTTCTTGTGGACGTAGACAACGATACGTTGCCAATATACACTCTCGGGGCATAATAGAACTATATAATTAGGTTTCACTCTTTGTTCGGTTGAATGAGAAAAATCATTTCTAAAGTTATCTTGTTAGAGCGCAGGCGAGTAGTCTAAGGTTGTTCAGATTTTGGTTCTTGTGAACGTAGACAACGATACGTTGGCAATATACACTCTCGGGGCATAATAGAACAATATAATTAGGTTTCACTCTTTGTTCGGTTGAATGAGAAAAAGTACTGTTTCTAAAGTTATACTGTTAGGGCGCAACTGAGTAGTCTAATGTTGTTCCGGTTTTGGTTCTTGTGAACTTAGACAACGATACGTTGCCAATATACACTCTCGGGGCATAATAGAACAATATAATTATATTTTAATCTTTGTTCGGTTGAATGAGAAAAATCTTGTTTCTAAAGTTATCTTTGTTAGGGCGCAACTGAGTAGTCTAATGTTGTTCCGGTTTTGGTTCTTGTGAACGTAGACAACGATACGTTGCCAATATACACTCTCGGGGCATAATAGAACAATATAATTGGGTTTTACTCTTTGTTCGGTGGAATGAGAAAAATCTTTGTTTCCAAAGTTATACTGTTAGGGCGCAACTGAGTAGTCTTATGTTGTTCCGGTTTTGGTTCTTGTGAACGTAGACAACGATACGTTGCCAATATACACTCTCGGGGCAAAATAGAACTATATAATTAGGTTTCACTCTTTGTTCGGTTGAATGAGAAAAAGTACTGTTTCTAAAGTTATACTGTTAGGGAGCAACTGAGTAGTCTAATGTTGTTCCGGTTTTGGTTCTTGTGAACTTAGACAACGATACGTTGCCAATATACACTCTCGGGGCATAATAGAACAATATAATTAGGTTTCACTCTTTGTTCGGTTGAATGAGAAAAAGTACTGTTTCTAAAGTTATACTGTTAGGGCGCAACTGAGTAGTCTTATGTTGTTCCGGTTTTGGTTCTTGTGAACGTAGACAACGATACGTTGCCAATATACGATCTCGGGGCATAATAGAACTATATAAATAGGTTTCACGCTTTGTTCGGTTGAATGAGAAAAAGTACTGTTTCTAAAGTTATACTGTTAGGGCGCAACTGAGTAGTCTAATGTTGTTCCGGTTTTGGTTCTTGTGAACGTAGACAACGATATGTTGCCAATATACACTCTCGGGGCATAATAGAACAATATAATTGAGTTTTACTCTTTGTTCGGTGAAATGAGAAAAAATCTTGTTTAAAGTTATCTTGTTAAGTAGCATAGTGAGTAGTCTAATGTTGTTCCGGTTTCGGTTCTTGTGAACGTAGACAACGATACGTTGCCAATATTCACTCTCGGGGCTTAATAGAACTATATAATTAGGTTTCACTCTTTGTTCGGTTGAATGAGAAAAAGTACTGTTTCTAAAGTTATACTGTTAGGGCGCAACTGAGTAGTCTAATGTTGTTCCGGTTTTGGTTCTTGTGAACGTAGACAAAGATACGTTGCCAATATAAATTCTCGGGGCATAATAGAACAATATAAATAGGTTTCACTCTTTGTTCGGTTGAATGAGAAAAAGTACTGTTTCTAAAGTTATCTTGTTAGGCGCAATGAGTAGTCTAATGTTGTTCCGGTTTTGGTTCTTGTGAACGTAGACAACGATACGTTGCCAATATACACTCTCGGGGCATAATAGAACTATATAATTAGGTTTCACTCTTTGTTCGGTTGAATGAGAAGAAATCTTGTTTCTAAAGTTATACTGTTAGGGCGCAACTGAGTAGTCTAATGTTGTTCCGGTTTTGGTTCTTGTGAACGTAGACAACGATACGTTGCCAATATACGCTCTCGGGGCATAATAGAACAATATAATTGGGTTTTACTCTTTGTTCGGTGGAATGAGAAAAAGTACTGTTTCCAAAGTTATACTGTTAGGGCGCAACTGAGTAGTCTTATGTTGTTCCGGTTTTGGTTCTTGTGAACGTAGACAACGATACGTTGCCAATATACACTCTCGGGGCAAAATAGAACTATATAATTAGGTTTCACTCTTTGTTCGGTTGAATGAGAAAAATCTGTTTCTAAAGTTATCTTGTTAGGGCGCAAAGTAGTCTAATGTTGTTCGGTTTTGGTTCTTGTGAACGTAGACAACGATACGTTGCCAATATACACTCTCGGGGCATAATAGAACAATATAATTGGGTTTCACTCTTTGTTCGGTTGAATGAGAAAAAGTACTGTTTCTAAAGTTATACTGTTAGGGCGCAACTGAGTAGTCTAATGTTGTTCCGGTTTTGGTTCTTGTGGACGTAGACAACGATACGTTGCCAATATACACTCTCGGGGCATAATAGAACTATATAATTAGGTTTCACTCTTTGTTCGGTTGAATAAGAAAAATCTTGTTTCTAAAGTTATCTTGTTAGGGCGCAATGAGTAGTCTTATGTTGTTCGGTTTTGGTTCTTGTGAACGTAGACCACGATATGTTGCCAATATACACTCTCGGGGCATAATAGAACAATATAATTAGGTTTCACTCTTTGTTCGGTTGAATGAGAAAAATCTTTGTTTCTAAAGTTATACTTGTTAGGGCGCAACTGAGTAGTCTAATGTTGTTCCGGTTTTGGTTCTTGTGAACGTAGACAACGATACGTTGCCAATATACACTCTCGGGGCATAATAGAACTATATAATTGGGTTTCACTCTTTGTTCGGTTGAATGAGAAAGAAATCTTTGTTTCTAAAGTTATACTGTTAGGGCGCAACTGAGTAGTCTAATGTTGTTCCGGTTTTGGTTCTTGTGAACGTAGACAACGATACGTTGCCAATATACACTCTCGGGGCATAATAGAACTATATAATTAGGTTTCACTCTTTGTTCGGTTGAATGAGAAAAATCTTGTTTCTAAAGTTATCTTTGTTAGGCGCAATGAGTAGTCTAATGTTGTTCGGTTTTGGTTCTTGTGAACGTAGACAACGATACGTTGCCAATATACACTCTCGGGGCATAATAGAACAATATAATTAGGTTTCACTCTTTGTTCGGTTGAATGTGAAAAATCTTGTTTCTAAAGTTATCTTTGTTATGGGGCGCAACTGAGTAGTCTAATGTTGTTCCGGTTTTGGTTCTTGTGAACTTAGACAACGATACGTTGCCAATATACACTCTCGGGGCATAATAGAACTATATAATTAGGTTTCACTCTTTGTTCGGTTGAATGTGAAAAAGAAATCTTTGTTTCTAAAGTTATCTTGTTAGGGCGCAAGTAGTCTAATGTTGTTCGGTTTTGGTTCTTGTGAACTTAGACAACGATACGTTGCCAATATACACTCTCGGGGCATAATAGAACAATATAAATTAGGTTTCACTCTTTGTTCGGTTGAATGAGAAAAAATCTTGTTTCTAAAGTTATACCGTTAGGCGCATGAGTACCTAATGTTGTTCCGGTTTTGGTTCTTGTGAACGTAGACAACGATACGTTGCCAATATACACTCTCGGGGCATAATAGAACTATATAATTAGGTTTCACTCTTTGTTCGGTTGAATGAGAAAAAATCTTGTTTCTAAAGTTATCTTTGTTAGGGCAAATGAGTAGTCTAATGTTGTTCCGGTTTTGGTTCTTGTGAACGTAGACAACGATACGTTGCCAATATACACTCTCGGGGCATAATAGAACAATATAATTGGGTTTCCCCCTTTGTTCGGTTGGATGAGAAAAATCTTGTTTCAAAGTTATCTTTGTTAGGCGCAAGCGAGTAGTCTTATGTTGTTCGGTTTTGGTTCATGTGAACGTAGACAACGATACGTTGCCAATATACACTCTCGGGGCATAATAGAACTATATAATTAGGTTTCACTCTTTGTTCGGTTGAATGAGAAAAAGGACTGTTTCGAAAGTTATACTGATAGGGCGCAACTGAGTAGTCTAATGTTGTTCCGGTTTTGGTTCTTGTGAACGTAGACAACGATACGTTGCCAATATACACTCTCGGGGCATAATAGAACAATATAATTGGGTTTTACTCTTTGTTCGGTGGAATGAGAAAAATCTTGTTTCCAAAGTTATTGTTAGGGCGCAAGTAGTGTAATGTTGTTCCGGTTTTGGTTCTTGTGAACGTAGACAACGATATGTTGCCAATATACACTCTCGGGGCATAATAGAACTATATAATTAGGTTTCACTCTTTGTTCGGTTGAATAAGAAAAATCTTTATTTCTAAAGTTATCTTGTTAGGGCGCAAGAGTAGTCTTATGTTGTTCGGTTTTGGTTCTTGTGAACGTAGACAACGATACGTTGCCAATATACACTCTCGGGGCATAATAGAACAATATAATTAGGTTTCACTCTTTGTTCGGTTGAATGAGAAAAAGTACTGTTTCCAAAGTTATACTGTTAGGGCGCAACTGAGTAGTCTTATGTTGTTCCGGTTTTGGTTCTTGTGAACGTAGACAACGATACGTTGCCAATATACACTCTCGGGGCATAATAGAACTATATAATTAGGTTTCACTCTTTGTTCGGTTGAATGAGAAAAAAGTCCTGTTTCTAAAGTTATACGTTTAGGGCGCAACTGAGTATTCTAATGTTGTTCCGGTTTTGGTTCTTGTGAACGTAGACAACGATACGTTGCCAATATACACTCTCGGGGCATAATAGAACTATATAATTAGGTTTCACTCTTTGTTCGGTTGAATGAGAAAAATCTTGTTTCTAAAGTTATCTTTGTTAGGGCGCAACGGAGTAGTCTAATGTTGTTCCGGTTTTGGTTCTTGTGAACGTAGACAACGATACGTTGCCAATATACACTCTCGGGGCATAATAGAACTATATAATTAGGTTTCACTCTTTGTTCGGTTGAATGTGAAAAATCTTGTTTCTAAAGTTATCTTTGTTATGGCGCGAGTAGTCTAATGTTGTTCCGGTTTTGGTTCTTGTGAACGTAGACAACGATACGTTGCCAATATACACTCTCGGGGCATAATAGAACAATATAAATGGGTTTCACTCTTTGTTCGGTTGAATGAGAAAAAGTACTGTTTCTAAAGTTATCTTGTTAGGCGCAAGAGTAGTGTAAGGTTGTTCCGGTTTTGTTCTTGTGAAGACAACGATACGTTGCCAATATACACTCTCGGGCATAATAGAACTATATAATTAGGTTTCACTCTTTGTTCGGTTGAATGAGAAAAAGTACTGTTTCTAAAGTTATACTGTTAGGGCGCAAATGAGTAGTCTAATGTTGTTCCGGTTTTGGTTCTTGTGAACGTAGACAACGATACGTTGCCAATATGGACTCCCGGGGCATAATAGAACAATATAATTGGGTTCTACTCTTTGTTCGGTGGAATGAGAAAAAATACTGTTTCCAAAGTTATCTTTGTTAGGGCGCATGAGTAGTCTTATGTTGTTCGGTTTTGGTTCTTGTGGACGCAGACAACGATACGTTGCCAATATACACTCTCGGGGCATAATAGAACTATATAATTAGGTTTCACTCTTTGTTCGGTTGAATGAGAAAAATCTTGTTTCTAAAGTTATCTTTGTTAGGGCGCAAGCGAGTAGTCTAATGTTGTTCGGTTTTGGTTCTTGTGAACGTAGACAACGATACGTTGCCAATATACACTCTCGGGGCAAAATAGAACTATATAATTAGGTTTCACTCTTTGTTCGGTTGAATGAGAAAAATCTTTGTTTCTAAAGTTATCTTTGTTAGGCGCAAGCGAGTAGTCTAATGTTGTTCCGGTTTTGGTTCTTGTGAACGTAGACAACGATACGTTGCCAATATACACTCTCGGGGCATAATAGAACAATATAATTAGGTTTTTCTCTTTGTTCGCTGGAATTAGAAAAAGTGCTGTTTCCAAAGTTATACTGTTAGGGCGCAACTGAGTAGTGTAATGTTGTTCCGGTTTTGGTTCTTGTGAACGTAGACAACGATACGTTGCCAATATACACTCTCGGGGCATAATAGAACAATATAATTAGGTTTCACTCTTTGTTCGGTTGAATGAGAAAAATCTTGTTTCTAAAGTTATCTTTGTTAGGCGCAAGCGAGTAGTCTTAATGTTGTTCGGTTTTGGTTCTTGTGAACGTAGACAAAGATACGTTGCCAATATACAATCTCGGGGCATAATAGAACAATATAATTGGGTTTCACTCTTTATTCGGTTGAATGAGAAAAAGTACTGTTTATAAAGTTACACTGTTAGGGCGCAACTGAGTAGTCTAATGTTGTTCCGGTTTTGGTTCTTGTGAACGTAGATAACGATACGTTGCCAATATACACTCTCGGGGTATAATAGAACAATATAATTGGGTTTCACTCTTTGTTCGGTTGAATGAGAAAAAGTACTGTTTCTAAAGTTATACTGTTAGGGCGCAACTGAGTAGTCTAATGTTGTTCGGTTTTGGTTCTTGTGAACGTAGACCACGATACGTTGCCAATATACACTCTCCGGGCATAATAGAACAATATAATTAGGTTTCACTCTTTGTTCGGTGAAATGAGAAAAAAATCTTGTTTCCAAAGTTATCTTTGTTAGGGAGCAAGCGAGTAGTCTAATGTTGTTCGGTTTTGGTTCTTGTGAACTTAGACAACGATACGTTGCCAATATACACTCTCGGGGCATAATAGAACTATATAATTAGGTTTCACTCTTTGTTCGGTTGAATGAGAAAAAAATCTTGTTTCTAAAGTTATCTTTGTTAGGCGCAAGCGAGTAGTCTAATGTTGTTCGGTTTTGGTTCTTGTGAACTTAGACAACGATACGTTGCCAATATACACTCTCGGGGCATAATAGAACAATATAAATAGGTTTCACTCTTTGTTCGGTTGAATGAGAAAAAGTACTGTTTCTAAAGTTATACTGTTAGGGCGCAACTGAGTAGTCTAATGTTGTTCCGGTTTTGGTTCTTGTGAACGTAGACAACGATACGTTGCCAATATACACTCTCGGGGCATAATAGAACTATATAATTAGGTTTCACTCTTTGTTCGGTTGAATGAGAAAAATCATTTCTAAAGTTATCTTTGTTAGGCGCAAATGAGTAGTCTAATGTTGTTCGGTTTTGGTTCTTGTGAACGTAGACAACGATACGTTGCCAATATACACTCTCGGGGCATAATAGAACAATATAATTGGGTTTTACTCTTTGTTCGGTGGAATGAGAAAAATCTTGTTTCCAAAGTTATATTGTTAGGGCGCAATGAGTAGTCTTATGTTGTTCGGTTTTGGTTCTTGTGAACGTAGACAACGATACGTTGCCAATATACACTCTCGGGGCAAAATAGAACTATATAATTAGGTTTCACTCTTTGTTCGGTTGAATGAGAAAAAGTACTGTTTCTAAAGTTATACGGTTAGGGCGCAACTGAGTAGTCTAATGTTGTTCGGTTTTGGTTCTTGTGAACGTAGACAACGATACGTTGCCAATATACACTCTCCGGGCATAATAGAACAATATAATTAGGTTTCACTCTTTGTTCGGTTGAATGAGAAAAAATCTTGTTTCTAAAGTTATCTTGTTAGGGCGCAAGAGGTAGTCTTATGTTGTTCGGTTTTGGTTCTTGTGAACGTAGACAACGATACGTTGCCAATATACACTCTCGGGGCAAAATAGAACTATATAATTAGGTTTCACTCTTTGTTCGGTGGAATGAGAAAAAGTGCGGTTTCCAAAGTTATACTGTTAGGGCGCAACTGAGTAGTCTATGTTGTTCCGGTTTTGGGTCTTGTGAACGTAGACAACGATACGTTGCCAATATACACTCTCGGGGCATAATAGAACAATATAATTAGGTTTCACTCTTTGTTCGGTTGAATGAGAAAAATCTTGTTTCCAAAGTTATTCTGTTAGGCGCAACCGAGTAGTGTAATGTTGTTCGGTTTTGTTCTTGTGGACGTAGACAACGATACGTTGCCAATATACACTCTCGGGGCATAATAGAACTATATAATTAGGTTTCACTCTTTGTTCGGTTGAATGAGAAAAATCTTGTTTCTAAAGTTATACTGTTAGGGCGCAACTGAGTAGTCTAATGTTGTTCCGGTTTTGGTTCTTGTGAACGTAGACCACGATATGTTGCCAATATACACTCTCGGGGCATAATAGAACAATATAATTGGGTTTTACTCTTTGTTCGGGGAAATGAGAAAAAGTACTGTTTCGAAAGTTATACTGTTAGGGCGCAACTGAGTAGTCTTATGTTGTTCCGGTTTTGGTTCTTGTGAACGTAGACAACGATACGTTGCCAATATACACTCTCGGGGCAAAATAGAACTATATAATTAGGTTTCACTCTTTGTTCGGTTGAATGAGAAAAATCTTGTTTCTAAAGTTATCTTTGTTAGGGCGCAACTGAGTAGTCTAATGTTGTTCCGGTTTTGGTTCTTATGAACGTAGACAACGATACGTTGCCAATATACACTCTCGGGGCAAAATAGAACTATATAATTAGGTTTCACTCTTTGTTCGGTTGAATGAGAAAAAGTACTGTTTCTAAAGTTATACTGTTAGGGCGCAACTGAGTAGTCTAATGTTGTTCCGGTTTTGGTTCTTGTGAACGTAGACAACGATACGTTGCCAATATGGACTCCCGGGGCATAATAGAACAATATAATTGGGTTCTACTCTTTGTTCGGTGGAATGAGAAAAAGTACTGTTTCCAAAGTTATACTGTTAGGGCGCAACTGAGTAGTCTAATGTTGTTCCGGTTTTGGTTCTTGTGAACGTAGACAACGATACGTTGCCAATATACACTCTCGGGGCAAATAGAACTATATAATTAGGTTTCACTCTTTGTTCGGTTGAATGAGAAAAAGTACTGTTTCTAAAGTTATACTGTTATGGCACAACTGAGTAGTCTAATGTTGTTCGGATTTGGGTTTTATGAACGTAGACAACGATACGTTGCCAATATACACTCTCGGGGCAAAATAGAACTATATAATTAGGTTCACTCTTTGTTCGGGTGAATGAGAAAAAGTACTGTTTCTAAAGATATACTGTTAGGGCGCAACTGAGTAGTCTAATGTTGTTCTGTTTTGGTTCTTGTGAACGTAGACAACGATACGTTGCCAATATACACTCTCGGGGCATAATAGAACAATATAATTGGGTTTTACTCTTTGTTCGGTGGAATGAGAAAAGAAATCTTGTTTCCAAAGTTATTACATTAGGGCGCAGAGTAGTGTAATGTTGTTCGGTTTTGTTCTTGTGGACGTAGACAACGATACGTTGCCAATATACACTCTCGGGGCATAATAGAACAATATAATTAGGTTTCACTCTTTGTTCGGTTGAATGAGAAAAATCTTGTTTCTAAAGTTATCTTTGTTAGGCGCAAGCGAGTAGTCTTATGTTGTTCCGGTTTTGGTTCTTGTGAACGTAGACAACGATACGTTGCCAATATACGATCTCGGGGCATAATAGAACTATATAATTAGGTTTCACTCTTTGTTCGGTTGAATGAGAAAAAGTACTGTTTCTAAAGTTATACTGTTAGGGCGCAACTGAGTAGTCTAATGTTGTTCCGGTTTTGGTTCTGGTGAACTTAGATAACGATACGTTGCCAATATACACTCTCAGGGCATAATAGAACAATATAATTAGGTTTCACTCTTTGTTCGGTTGAATGAGAAAAAAATCTTGTTTCTAAAGTTATCTTTGTTAGGCGCAATTGAGTAGTCTTATGTTGTTCCGGTTTTGGTTCTTGTGAACGTAGACCACGATATGTTGCCAATATACACTGCGGGGCATAATAGAACAATATAATTGGGTTTTACTCTTTGTTCGGTGAAATGAGAAAAATCTTGTTTCGAAAGTTATCGTTAGGGAGCAACCGAGTAGTCTAATGTTGTTCGGTTTGGTTCTTGTGAACGTAGACAACGATACGTTGCCAATATACACTCTCGGGGCATAATAGAACTATATAATTAGGTTTCACTCTTTGTTCGGTTGAATGAGAAAAATCTGTTTCTAAAGTTATCTTGTTATGGCGCAACTGAGTAGTCTTATGTTGTTCCGGTTTTGGTTCTTGTGAACGTAGACAACGATACGTTGCCAATATACACTCTCGGGGCATAATAGAACAATATAATTAGGTTTCACTCTTTGTTCGGTTAAATGAGAAAAAGTACTGTTTCTAAAGTTATACTGTTAGGGCGCAACTGAGTAGTGTAATGTTGTTCCGGTTTTGGTTCTTGTGAACGTAGACAACGATACGTTGCCAATATACACTCTCGGGGCATAATAGAACTATATAATTAGGTTTCACTCTTTGTTCGGTTGAATGAGTAAAAAGAGAATTTATAAGGTTATCCTGTTAGGGCGCAAATGAGTAGTCCAATGTTGTTCCGGTTTTGGTTCTTGTGAACGTAGACAACGATACGTTGCCAATATTCACTCTCGGGGCATAATAGAACAACATAATTGGGTTTTACTCTTTGTTCGGTGGAATGAGAAAAATCTTGTTTCTAAAGTTATACTGTTAGGGCGCAACTGAGTAGTCTAATGTTGTTCCGGTTTTGGTTCTTGTGAACGTAGACAACGATACGTTGCCAATATACACTCTCGGGGCAAAATAGAACTATATAATTAGGTTTCACTCTTTGTTCGGTTGAATGAGAAAAAGTATTGTTTCTAAAGTTATACTGTTAGGGCGCAACTGAGTAGTCTAATGTTGTTCCGGTTTTGGTTCTTGTGAACTTAGACAACGATACGTTGCCAATATACACTCTCGGGGCATAATAGAACAATATAATTAGGTTTCACTCTTTGTTCGGTTGAATGAGAAAAATCTTGTTTCTAAAGTTATCTTGTTAGGCGCAGTAGTCTTATGTTGTTCCGGTTTTGGTTCTTGTGAACGTAGACAACGATACGTTGCCAATATACACTCTCGGGGCAAAATAGAACTATATAATTAGGTTTCACTCTTTGTTCGGTTGAATGAGAAAAAGTACTGTTTCTAAAGTTATACTGTTAGGGCGCAACTGAGTAGTCTAATGTTGTTCCGGTTTTGGTTCTTGTGAACGTAGACAACGATACGTTGCCAATATACACTCTCGGGTCATAATAGAACAATATAATTGGGTTTCACTCTTTGTTCGGTTGAATGAGAAAAGAAATCTTGTTTCCAAAGTTATTCTTAGGCGCAGGCGAGTATTCTAATGTTGTTCCGGTTTTTGTTCTTGTGGACGTAGACAACGATACGTTGCCAATATACACTCTCGGGGCATAATAGAACTATATAATTAGGTTTCACTCTTTGTTCGGTTGAATGAGAAAAAGTACTGTTTCTAAAGTTATACTGTTAGGGCGCAACTGAGTAGTCTTATGTTGTTCCGGTTTTGGTTCTTGTGAACGTAGACAACGATATGTTGCCAATATACACTCTCGGGGCATAATAGAACAATATAATTGGGTTTTACTCTTTGTTCGGTGAAATGAGAAAAAAATCTTGTTTTGAAAGTTATCTTGTTAGGGCGCAACTGAGTAGTCTAATGTTGTTCCGGTTTTGGTTCTTGTGAACGTAGACAACGATACGTTGCCAATATACACTCTCGGGGCAAAATAGAACTATATAATTAGGTTTCACTCTTTGTTCGGTTGAATGAGAAAAAGTACTGTTTCTAAAGTTATACTGTTAGGGCGCAACTGAGTAGTCTAATGTTGTTCCGGTTTTGGTTCTTATGAATGTAGACAACGATATGTTGCCAATATACACTCTCGGGGCAAAATAGAACTATATAATTAGGTTTCACTCTTTGTTCGGTTGAATGAGAAAAAGTACTGTTTCTAAAGTTATCTTTGTTAGGCGCAAGCGAGTAGTCTAATGTTGTTCTGTTTTGGTTCTTGTGAACGTAGACAACGATACGTTGCCAATATACACTCTCGGGGCATAATAGAACAATATAATTGGGTTTTACTCTTTGTTCGGTGGAATGAGAAAAATCTTTGTTTCCAAAGTTATTACATTAGGCGCAAGCGAGTAGTGTAATGTTGTTCCAGTTTTGTTCTTGTGGACGAGACAACGATACGTTGCCAATATACACTCTCGGGGCATAATAGAACTATATAATTAGGTTTCACTCTTTGTTCGGTTGAATGAGAAAAAGTACTGTTTCCAAAGTTATACTGTTTGGGCGCAACTGAGTAGTCTTATGTTGTTCCGGTTTTGGTTCTTGTGAACGTAGACAACGATACGTTGCCAATATACACTCTCGGGGCATAATAGAACTATATAATTAGGTTTCACTCTTTGTTCGGATGAATGAGAAAAAGTACTGTTTCTAAAGTTATACTGTTAGGGCGCAACTGAGTAGTATAATGTTGTTCCGGTTTTGGTTCTTGTGAACTTAGACAACGATACGTTGCCAATATACACTCTCGGGGCATAATAGAACTATATAATTAGGTTTCACTCTTTGTTCGGTTGAATGAGAAAAAGTACTGTTTCTAAAGTTATACTGTTAGGGCGCAACTGAGCAGTCTAATGTTGTTCCGGTTTTGGTTCTTGTGAACGTAGACAACGATACGTTGCCAATATACACTCTCGGGTCATAATAGAACAATATAATTGGGTTTTACTCTTTGTTCGGTGGAATGAGAAAAAGTACTGTTTCCAAAGTTATACTGTTAGGGCGCAACTGAGTAGTCTTATGTTGTTCCGGTTTTGGTTCTTGTGAACGTAGACAACGATACGTTGCGAATATACACTCTCGGGGCAAAATAGAACTATTTAATTAGGTTTCACTCTTTGTTCGGTTGAATGAGAAAAAGTACTGTTTCTAAAGTTATACTGTTAGGGCGCAACTGAGTAGTCTTATGTTGTTCCGGTTTTGGTTCTTGTGAACGTCGACAACGATACGTTGCCAATATACACTCTAGGGGCAAAATAGAACTATATAATTAGGTTTCACTCTTTGTTCGGTTGAATGATAAAAAGTACTGTTTCTAAAGTTATACTGTTAGGGCGCAACTGAGTAGTCTAATGTTGTTCCGGTTTTGGTTCTTGTGAACGTAGACAACGATACGTTGCCAATATACACTCTCGGGCATAATAGAACAATATAATTGGGTTTTACTCTTTGTTCGGTGGAATGAGAAAAAGTACGTTTACAAAGTTATTCCGTTAGGGCTAATCGAGTAGTGTAATGTTGTTCCGGTTTTTGTTCTTGTGGACGTAGACAACGATACGTTGCCAATATACACTCTCGGGGCATAATAGAACTATATAATTAGGTTTCACTCTTTGTTCGGTTGAATGAGAAAAAGTACTGTTTTTAAAGTTATACTGTTAGGGCGCAAATGAGTAGTCTAATGTTGTTCCGGTTTTGGTTCTTGTGAACGTAGACAACGATACGTTGCCAATATACACTCCCGGGCATAATAGAACAATATAATTGGGTTTTACTCTTTGTTCGGTGGAATGAGAAAAAGTACTGTTTCCAAAGTTATACCGTTAGGCGCAAATCGAGTAGTCTTATGTTGTACCGGTTTTGGTTCTTGTGAACGTAGACAACGATACGTTGCCAATATACACTCTCGGGGCATAATAGAACTACATAATTAGGTTTCACTCTTTGTTCGGTTGAATGAGAAAAAGTACTGTTTCTAAAGTTATACTGTTAGGGCGCAACTGAGTAGTCTAATGTTGTTCCGGTTTTGGTTCTTGTGAACGTAGACAACGATACGTTGCCAATATACACTCTAGCAAAATAGAACTATATAATTAGGTTTCACTCTTTGTTCGGTTGAATGAGAAAAAAAATCGTTTCTAAAGTTATACTTGTTAGGCGCAATCGAGTAGTCTAATGTTGTTCCGGTTTTGGTTCTTGTGAACGTAGACAACGATACGTTGCCAATATACACTCTCGGGGCATAATAGAACAATATAATTGGGTTTTACTCTTTGTTCGGTGGAATGAGAAAAAGTACTGTTTCCAAAGTTATTCTCATAGGGCTAATCGAGTAATGTTGTTCCGGTTTTTGTTCTTGTGGACGTAGACAACGATACGTTGCCAATATACACTCTCGGGACATAATAGAACTATATAATTAGGTTTCACTCTTTGTTCGGTTGAATGAGAAAAAGTACTGTTTCTAAAGTTATACTGTTAGGGCGCAACTGAGTAGTCTTATGTTGTTCGGTTTTGGTTCTTGTGAACGTAGACAACGATATGTTGCCAATATACACTCTCGGGGCATAATAGAACAATATAATTGGGTTTTACTCTTTGTTCGGTGAAATGAGAAAAGTACTTGTTTCGAAAGTTATCTGTTAGGCGCAACCGAGTAGTCTTATGTTGTTCCGGTTTTGGTTCTTGGGAACGTATACAACGATACGTTGCGATATACACTCTCGGGGCATAATAGAACTATATAATTAGGTTTCACTCTTTGTTCGGTTGAATGAGAAAAAGTACTGTTTCTAAAGTTATACTGTTAGGGCGCAACTGAGTAGTCTAATGTTGTTCCGGTTTTGGTTCTTGTGAATGTAGACAACGATATGTTGCCAATATACACTCTCGGGGCATAATAGAACTATATAATTAGGTTTCACTCTTTGTTCGGTTGAATGAGAAAAAGTACTGTTTCTAAAGTTATACTGTTAGGGCGCAACTGAGTAGTCTAATGTTGTTCTGGTTTTGGTTCTTGTGAACGTAGACAACGATACGTTGCCAATATACACTCTCGGGGCATAATAGAACAATATAATTGGGTTTTACTCTTTGTTCGGTGGAATGAGAAAAAGTATTGTTTCTAAAGTTATTCGTTAGGCGCAACGAGTAGTGTAATGTTGTTCCAGTTTTGTTCTTGTGGACGTAGACAACGATACGTTGCCAATATACACTCTCGGGGCATAATAGAACTATATAATTAGGTTTCACTCTTTGTTCGGTTGAATGAGAAAAAGTACTGTTTCTAAAGTTATACTGTTAGAGCGCAACTGAGTAGTCTAATGTTGTTCCGGTTTTGGTTCTTGTGAACTTAAACAACGATACGTTGCCAATATACACTCTCGGGGCATAATAGAACTATATAATTAGGTTTCACTCTTTGTTCGGTTGAATGTGAAAAAGTACTGTTTCTAAAGTTATACTGTTAGGGCGCAACTGAGTAGTCTAATGTTGTTCCTGTTTTGGTTCTTGTGAACTTAGACAACGATACGTTGCCAATATACACGCTCGGGGCATAATAGAACTATATAATTAGGTTTCACTCTTTGTTTGGTTGAATGAGAAAAAGTACTGTTTCTAAAGTTATACTGTTAGGGCGCAAATGAGTAGTCTAATGTTGTTCCGGTTTTGGTTCTTGTGAACGTAGACAACGATACGTTGCCAATATACACTCCCGGGTCATAATAGAACAATATAATTGGGTTTTACTCTTTGTTCGGTGGAATGAGAAAAAGTACTGTTTCTAAAGTTATACTGTTAGGGCGCAACTGAGTAGTCTAATGTTGTTCCGGTTTTGGTTCTTGTGAACGTAGACAACGATACGTTGCGAATATACACTCTCGGGGCATAATAGAACAATATAATTGGGTTTCACTCTTTGTTCGGTTGAATGAGAAAAAGTACTGTTTCTAAAGTTATACTGTTAGGGCGCAACTGAGTAGTCTAATGTTGTTCCGGTTTTGGTTCTTGTGAACTTAGACAACGATACGTTGCCAATATACACTCTCAGGGCATAATAGAACAATATAATTAGGTTTCACTCTTTGTTCGGTTGAATGAGAAAAAGTACTGTTTCTAAAGTTATACTGTTAGGGCGCAACTGAGTAGTCTACTGTTGTTCCGGTTTTGGTTCTTGTGAACGTAGACAACGATACGTTGCCAATATACACTCTAGGGGCAAAATAGAACTATATAATTAGGTTTCACTCTTTGTTCGGTTGAATGATAAAAAGTACTGTTTCTAAAGTTATACTGTTAGGGCGCAACTGAGTAGTCTAATGTTGTTCCGGTTTTGGTTCTTGTGAACTTAGACAACGATACGTTGCCAATATACACTCTCAGGGCATAATAGAACAATATAATTGGGTTTTACTCTTTGTTCGATGGAATGAAAAAAAGTACTGTTTCCAAAGTTATTCTGTTAGGGCGCAACTGAGTAGTGTAATGTTGTTCCGGTTTTTGTTCTTGTGGACGTAGACAACGATACGTTGCCAATATACACTCTCGGGGCATAATAGAACTATATAATTAGGTTTCACTCTTTGTTCGGTTGAATGAGAAAAAGTACTGTTTCTAAAGTTATACTGTTAGGGCGCAACTGAGTAGTCTAATGTTGTTCCTGTTTTGGTTCTTGTGAACGTAGACAACGATACGTTGCCAATATACACTCTCGGGGCATAATAGAACAATATAATTGGGTTTTACTCTTTGTTCGGTGGAATGAGAAAAAGTACTGTTTCTAAAGTTATACTGTTAGGGCGCAACTGAGTAGTCTAATGTTGTTCCGGTTTTGGTTCTTGTGAACGTAGACAACGATACGTTGCCAATATACACCCTCTGGGCAAAATAGAACTATATAATTAGGTTTCACTCTTTGTTCGGTTGAATGAGAAAAAGTACTGTTTCTAAAGTTATACTGTTAGGGCGCAACTGAGTAGTCTAATGTTGTTCCGGTTTTGGTTCTTATGATCGTAGACAACGATACGTTGCCAATATACACTCTCGGGGCAAAATAGAACTATATAATTAGGTTTCACTCTTTGTTCGGTTGAATGAGAAAAAGTACTGTTTCTAAAGTTATACTGTTAGGGCGCAACTGAGTAGTCTAATGTTTTGGTTCTTGTGAACGTAGACAACGATACGTTGCCAATATACACTCTCGGGGCATAATAGAACAATATAATTGGGTTTTACTCTTTGTTCGGTTGAATGAGAAAAAGTACTGTTTCAAAAGTTATACTGTTAGGGCGCAACTGAGTAGTCTAATGTTGTTCCGGTTTTGGTTCTTGTGAACGTAGACAACGATACGTTGCCAATATACACTCTCGGGGCATAATAGAACTATATAATTAGGTTTTACTCTTTGTTCGGTTGAATGAGAAAAAGTACTGTTTCTAAAGTTATACTGTTAGGGCGCAACTGAGTAGTCTAATGTTGTTCCGGTTTTGGTTCTTGTGAACGTAGACAACGATACGTTGCGAATATACACTCTCGGGGCATAATAGAACAATATAATTGGGTTTTACTCTTTGTTCGGTTGAATGAGAAAAAGTACTGTTTCCAAAGTTATACTGTTAGGGCGCAACTGAGTAGTCTTATGTTGTTCCGGTTTTGGTTCTTGTGAACGTAGACAACGATACGTTGCGAATATACACTCTCGGGGCAAAATAGAACTATATAATTAGGTTTCACTCTTTGTT